>JAAGKR010002124.1:0-27358 GCA_011419295.1 Clarias macrocephalus | reverse complement strand
TGTGTGTGTGTGTGTGTGTGTGTGTGTGTGTGTGTGTGTGTGTGTGTGTGAGAAGACAGATAAGGAATATATTTCACCCTGCAGATATGGCTTGTTATGCCAAAGGTCAAGACAGTAGGAAGAAAGATAAGCGTATATCTTAATACTTGGTATTTATATGTAGTAAATACTTAATAAGGGTGTTGGGTTACTGAGAAAACTTACTTTGTTACATGAGCCCTGTCAGTGACTTGTGTGTTTGTTTATATGCATGTGTTTACAGGTAAGACTACAGGCATCCCCATTCATGTCTTCGGCACTGAGACTCATATGACGGCCATTGTTGGTATGGCACTGGGACATCGACCAATCGCCTCTCAGCCACGTGTTGCTGCCCACACGGCCAACTTCCTGCTTAATACAAGTGGCAGCAATTCGGTGTGTGTGTGTGTCTGTGTCTGTCTGTGTATATATATATATATATATATATATATATATATATATATATATATATATATATATATATAGTACAGACCAAAAGTCTGGACACACCTTCTCATTCAAAGGAGGTTGAATTTGTATTGTGGCGAGAAAAAAGCAGCTAAGTAAAGAAAAACGAGTGGCCATCATTACTTTAAGAAATGAAGGTCAGTCAGTCTGAAAAATTGGGAAAACTTTGAAAGTGTCCCCAAGTGCAGTCACGAAAACCATCAAGCGCTACAAAGAAACTGGCTCACATGCGGACCGCCCCAGGAAAGGAAGACCGAGAGTCGCCTCTGCTAAGGACAGGCAACAAGCAGAAGAGACACGTTTGGGCTAAAGAACACAATAAAGAACACAATAAAGAACACAATAAAGAAAACTCGCTGAATGATAAGGTGTGTCCAAATTTTGATCTGTACTCTATATTTATATATAGTATATACATATATATAAAATAATAAAACATATTTTTAATTATAAATATTTAAAAAATACAAAAAAGCAAAGAACCATGATTTTTGTATCTATAGATATCAAAATCCCTTAGCTATGTTAGCCTGCTATAGAGTCAGTGATGTGCATTATAAGGATGGATGAATTGAGAATAGATGTTAATTTCAGCCAGCATTCCATTGAATTTCTCAATTCATATTAACCAGGTTGCTGGAACAATTGTAATTTATATGTTAATACTGAGGTAGTTTTGTGACAGATGTTAAATCTAAGGAATACAAATAACCTTCAACTAGCTCTGTGACTAAATCGCTTTTAGATAAATCATAATTTAAATACAACAACACACCGAGCAGCCATTATGACCACTCAGTTAATATTGAGAACACCCCCCCCCACCCACCCACCCCTCTGTGTTTATTTATTTATTTATTTTTTTATGGAGATCAGCTTTAACCTTTCAGCAATTTAAAGGTACTACAGTATCTCTTATATTGGATCAGAGTATATGGACCAGCCTTCGCTCTCCACATGCATCAGTGTGCCTTGGCCACCCATGACTCTTTTGCCAGTTTTAATTCCTTGCACCATTATTTTTGGTCAGTTCTCACCACTCCAGACTGGGAACATCCCAGAAGAGCAGTCACAATTTGAACCCTTGTCAAAGCCACTCAAATCCTTATCCTTGCCCATTTTTTTCTGTTTCCAACGCGTCAACTTCAGGAACAAACTGTTAGCTTGCTTCCTAATATACCCAGCCACTTCCAGGTGCTACTGGCATGAGTGATGGCTAGAAGATTGGGCTTGCAGTGGTCAGGACCTAACAAATGTAATCGAATGGAAGGAAAACTGGTGAACTGGTGACAGGGGCATGGATAGTAAAAGCTCGCTGATGCACACGGGGAGCAAAGTCCATGTATTTTGATCCAATATATGAGCTACTGTATTGCTGAAAAGGTTAATACTGGTTGTGATAGAAAGATCATTCCTATTTTGCTGGCAAAAAGGGAGACCTACTCGATATTAAGCGGGTGGTCATAATGTTATGGCTGATCGGTGTATATCATTACAATATACAGTATTTTTGAAAATCACAACATGCAAAACATAAAAAAACAGGATGTTATTTGAATTTAACAAAACTATAAATCATGACAATACATTATTTTTTCTATATTTGCTTTTTTAATCATGTCCTGTAATTGCCTGCCTAATCTCAATTACTAAGTCATTACAGTCTGTAAATTACATCCCGGTGTTCTGCATACAGAAATCAGAAGGCTGCTTCTCTGAAGAATATGTTGCTGTGAGCGTCATCATTTCAGCACCAGACATAAATAACTACTATATCACACACGTTCTGTGCTAATGACCTCATCTTTAACCAAACCACAACAACTCAAAGTGGCTGCAATATGACTTTTTTCATATTTTCTTTTTTTTTTTTTCCTTCTCAAGCAGCAAAATCACCAGTGTTGAATTAACAGCCAGTTAGAATTAACACCTTAGAGTGTTTATATACAGTACAGTGATGGCCAACAGTATTAAGACAACATATGCCATGTATTATAGTTCTCCCTGTTCACATAACAGGTGATGTCACTTATTCGTTCTGCCCTATATGACTGAACACTTGTGCTAATTGGGATCAGCTTCCAAATTGCCATGGTTGGGCTCTTGATTTAGACCCTCTCTGTTCCAGCAGCATGTATCATGCATGTGAGGTCACTGTGCTGTAATGTATAAGTAACAGTGAAAGAAAAAAACCTCCTTCTTCTTTCTCTACTTAGGAAAAGTTTCACAGGGTTGTTAAATAACAGATGTTTTCCAGTTTACTAGCAACTTTGACAGTGAAATTATAACGGCTCCATCACCAGATACAAACCTCTTATTAGTGCGCGAAGAAAAAAGGACAAACATGAGCACACAACAAAGGCTTTATAGACAGATGTGATAAAGGCAGCCTTGGTACTGGGATCTTTTTTTTAATACTCAACTCCAGGAAGATTTTCTATCTATCTATCATAATTTCACAGATCTTCAAGGGAAGTCACGGAGGATAATCACTCACCTTTTTGGTTTTGTCCATCGCCTTCAATATGGAAATGTTCAAGTCTTCCAAGGCACCAAGGACATTTTCATATTCTCCAAGATGCTGAGAGAAGTATTCTACGTATAAAAAATCTAATATGATTTATGAAACTCTTGCAAATAGCTGTTTTTATGCTTTTATTAGTAAAAATACTTTTTATTTAAAAATACTTTTTTTATTCAAATAGAGCTTTTCTTACCACACAATTCTTCAGTGTCCACATTACTAAAAAAAAAAAAGATGCATAAACATCATGATTTGAAATAACATCAAAGACAAAACAATTTATACTAGAGCTGTGTGTATGGTGCGATGGTGCGACACACAGTTTTTCTATACGATGGTGCAACATTGTTTTTCTATACGATGGTGCGACACAGTTTTTCTATACAATGGTGTGACACTTAGTTTTTCTATACGATGGTGCGAAACAGTTTTTCTATACAATGGTGTGACACTTAGTTTTTCTATATGATGGTGCGACACAGTTTTTCTATACAATGGTGTGACACTAGTTTTCCTATACAATGGTGCGAAACACAGTTTTTCTATACGATGGTGCAACACAGTTTTTCTATACGATGGTGCGACACTTAGTTTTTCTATACGATGGTGCAACACAGTTTTTCTATATGATGGTGCGACACAGTTTTTCTATACAATGGTGTGACACTTAGTTTTCCTATACAATGGTGCGAAACACAGTTTTTCTATACGATGGTGCAACACAGTTTTTCTATACGATGGTGCGACACTTAGTTTTTCTATACGATGGTGCAACACAGTTTTTCTCTATGATGGTGCAACACAGTTTTTCTATATGATGGTGCAACACAGTTTTTCTATACGATGGTGCGACACTTAGTTTTTCTATACGATGGTGCAACACAGTTTTTCTATATGATGGTGCGACACAGTTTTTCTATACAATGGTGTGACACTTAGTTTTCCTATACAATGGTGCGAAACACAGTTTTTCTATACGATGGTGCAACACAGTTTTTCTATACGATGGTGCGACACTTAGTTTTTCTATACGATGGTGCAACACAGTTTTTCTCTATGATGGTGCAACACAGTTTTTCTATATGATGGTGCAACACAGTTTTTCTATACGATGGTGCGACACTTAGTTTTTCTATACGATGGTGCAACACAGTTTTTCTATATGATGGTGCGACACAGTTTTTCTATACAATGGTGTGACACTTAGTTTTCCTATACAATGGTGCGAAACACAGTTTTTTTATACGATGGTGCAACACAGTTTTTCTATACGATGGTGCGACACTTAGTTTTTCTATACGATGGTGCAACACAGTTTTTCTCTATGATGGTGCAACACAGTTTTTCTATATGATGGTGCAACACAGTTTTTCTATACGATGGTGCGACACTTAGTTTTTCTATACGATGGTGCAACACAGTTTTTCTATATGATGGTGCGACACAGTTTTTCTATACAATGGTGTGACACTTAGTTTTCCTATACAATGGTGCGAAACACAGTTTTTCTATACGATGGTGCAACACAGTTTTTCTCTATGATGGTGCAACACAGTTTTTCTATATGATGGTGCAACACAGTTTTTCTATACGATGGTGCGACACTTAGTTTTTCTATACGATGGTGCAACACAGTTTTTCTATACGATGGTGCGACACAGTTTTTCTATACGATGGTGCAACATAGTTTTTCTATACGATGGTGCAACACAGTTTTTCTATACGATGGTGCAACAGTTTTTCTATACGATGGTGCGACACAGTTTTTCTATACGATGGTGCCACACATAAAGTATGTGAGGAAATCATCAGGGACCGGCTAATGCAAAATTATCACGATACCTACTGTAGGTGCCAATTCAATCTGTACTGTGGTTCTGTTAATATCACAATTTTATAAATATCGTGATAAAAAAATTCTTGTTTATTTGTTTTAGAATTTTACACATACACTGAATTTTTTCGAGTGAATAGTTTAGAGTGCACCATCTGTAGGATTAAAAAGGAACAACAACATTTTAACACTTCAAATACAAACATATCCAAAGTTTAAATAATTGAAAATATATATATATTGGGGTCAGTGTGGTGCATACATGAACTGCCACACAAAAAAATCATGATACATAACTGAATCAATTTTTCCCCATCTTTATTACATGAAGTGAAAATATTATAACCGTGTGGAATGAGTGCAGAATTAAGAATATACAGAACAGAATAACAAATACTGTCTCAAACCTTCAACAACAAAAAAAAATTCCTGAAGCACAAAATTTTCAAAAACAATTTCCTCAAATCTTCAAAAAAAAAAAAAAAAAACAGGCCAGTGAGTGGATAGATTACATGATGGATTTTTTAAAATAACAATCCCAATTTATTTCTATCATTAAACAGTACAGTATATAATGTTTTGTTTGTTTGTTCTTATCCTTTATTTTTAAAAGAAGTCTTTTTCTTTCTTTCCCACATCAGAACATCTCTGTGCATCGTTGAGACACTTCGCCATCCAATCCCTGCTGCAAAGTGCCTGAAAATCAGGCCGTGAGTCGCTGCTATGGAAACCATGATGACTTAAATGATGCAAAATTCAATCACATGGGGTTGTAAGCCAGATCAAAATATATTAACATGCACAAGCAGAGTGGATGATCTAATTCAAACGTCATTTAAAATTCTGATATGTATGTACGATGCAGACACGTGTGACCAGAATTAAATCATTCTCATTGTCCCAGAATTCTGCGCTGCAGCTAAAAGGACTATATTGCCGAGAGGTAATAATAATAAATAAATTTGTTTCATATCTTAAAGCAAAAGACTGAAAATGTAACCGTTTTTGCTGAAGAAAGCCTCATTTAAAGAAAATAGGAATCTTTTTTTCTCTTCCTAGCTTTGATTTAAACCTACATACAGACACACAGACACTATCAGTGATGATGACATGACCCTGTCTGTCTGTCTGGCTGATAGATCTCAGGGCAAGTCCATGCTGTTTCAATGGCCTCATACACAAAGAAAAGTCTGTTCATGACATTTGCTTGCACACATAGGAGACTGAAAATGAAATTTTCAAAAGATTTTTGATACTCAGGAAAATTAATGATGCTTTTTATCACAGGTTTGTGGTATTACCTATTATGCAGTCGCCTTTTTCACCAGACATCCTGATGGTATCACCTGTATTCATGGTCACAGGGGGCCTGGAGGCTTCCCAGGAGGCTTAGGGCACAAGGCGGGATACACCCAGGACAGGGTTCCAATCCATCGCAGGGCACACACACTCATAGGCAATTTGGGAACGCCAATTAACCTAATCTACATGTATTTGGATTGTGGGAGGAAACTGGAGTACCCGGAGGAAACCCACCAAGCACGGGGAGACGGGAATCGGAACTGGACCCTGGAGGTGAATGGCAACAGCGCTAATCACTATATATATATATATATATATTATAGCCGTCCCGATCTATAACTAATTGTTATAACTAATTAATTTTTTTATACTGGAAATTGACTAAAGATCAATTGTGTGAGCTTTTCTTAGAGTTCTCCTAGTTCATGACAGGCATCAATTCCAATCTTTAGTATCTTTTTCAAGGCCCTGATTGTGCATGATAATATTTTTATTTATTTGAATTATTTCTTTTTATGTACTTTACATACTTTTTTTTTTTTTTTTTGGTTTTGTTATTGCATTACGGTTCCCATAGTGACAAAATGACATGTTTAGCTCCTATCGTCACCCTCCTGTCTTGTCATTTGTTTATTACCGAGTTGTTTGCACTCTTAATGTATGCCATCCTTTGTGATTATGTCTATAATGCGAAGCTTTGTTTGATTAACAGGGATTGTGGGATTGTATTTCCTGTATTTCCCTATTTATCATTTCAGGTTTATTTCCAATAGACAGTAATATTGATGCTGCCTGCTTATGCTTCAGCCTGCATGTTGCATTATAAAAATGATCCACAATGAAGGACACACTAACTTTACTACCTTTGACATATTTTTGTCAACGGCAATAAAAAAGTGTTTTGAGAGCAAAATTTGAAATTTTTCAACTAAATTTTTTATTTTTCAATGTAAACTTGCAAATTGCTTTGATTTGTTTTAATTATCTACATATGTAAGTTTCATTCATTTTACCATGTTGTGAAAGAAATCACAGTTATTGTAAAAATGACCCGGGTCTGTCATGTTTATGCAATATTGTATGTCTGTTTCAATTGAAAGGTGGAATTAATTGTAAATGATTGAGGACGCAGGCACGAAACGCATTAAAACTGATTCAGAATGTTTCGCTTTCTGCCCAAATATTTTGCATATGCATTGATGTATACTGTACATATACATACTGTATACATGGTGTGTGTGATGTGTATGGAAAGTGAGATCTGGTCATTACTTACTCTGTATTATGAGTATCAATCTTATGGAAGAGCTCCTTCAGTTCATCTCCTGACAGAACTCCATCTGAGAAATAAGCCTTAAATTCTTCAAAAGAGAGCTTCCCATCATCTAAAACAGTAAACAAAATGTGTAATCATCTATCGTGACCGCACAGAGCTATTTGCACAAAAGAATGCAACGTCTTGCTTTGTTTTCAGTAATTGCATCGGGCACAGAGAGATGTTATATCGGAAATGCATCGGCGTGCGGCTTGTGTGGATTCTGTGCCCTTAGGTATGTCTGCACATACAGTGAGTCATACTAGCATGCACTTAAAATAGAAAAGCAACAAAATCACACCGGCTACATCTACCACAGTCACTCGTTTAAAAAAAACAAAAAACAAAAAAATGGAATGAAATGGGGGGAAAAAATCAGGCGAGGAATGACGAAGAGACGAAGAGACTAGGACGTCATCATCACCAAGCCTTAATTAATACAAATTCATGTTTTTTTTTTATGTATAACATAGTAATAATCACCTTTTAATAGTACATAATTTTATGGTAATTAATTATTGACCTAGCTGTAACCCCAATGTCCTGCAAGTGACCTCTTTTATGATATACAGTACTGTGTAAAAAAAAAATAATAATAATATTCTTAATATTTTGCCAGACTTCCTCGTATTTTTAGTGTAGTCTTGAGCAATAGTTCTCCAGGCCTCTTGAAGGATTTTTTATTTTTTTTTGTCTCTCATTTTCAGTCCAGTCTCTGTACCGGAGCAGTTTCAGAGGAATGTTTTTTTTTTGTTTGTTAAGACACACACAGTGACCTATGAATCATTCAAGCATAAAAAAAGCCCCTATTTTAAGGCTTGAACCGGTGATGAACAGGTGCAGATGATGACAGATGATCAGGATGGTGATTAGTGTATACTGGTGATGCTGAATGCTGAGTGGGTGGAACAGACGAGAGGGGAAATGGGGCCGCTGCTGAGGCTGTTGCATAAACAACCAATTTTTTAATTGCTTGTCGTAGTAAAACGTGTTCCCATTTATTGTATTTCATCTACATCATTTAAGTCTGTAAAATGTAATTTAATTAAACAAAATTACATGATATAGAATAAATGTAATTTAATTTAATTAAAATATACATACAGTAATTACATTTAATGAAACAAGACTTTTGAACAGATGTGTATATGATATGCATCTCTAGTTCAAAAAAAAGTTCAGAAAGACACTGCAGGAGATTTTCTATTATCACCTCTCTATCACCTTGCTTTTCCTATACTGATTCCAAGCCTTGGTTATTTTCTATAATAACATCTTGAAATGTATTTTTTTTTCAGCAGCTATTTAATCTACATAATCTACAAAGCCCTGATACTGGATCGTCCTTACAAAATGTCCAAATGAACATCTCCTCACAAAAAACGCTTCATAATATCCATGCTTCTGTTGCACCAGATTGGATTTGCACAACATGAGCAACATCTGAATTTCTCCTCTCTTTCATCCGAGCAGCATCGGTCTGGATGGATGGAGATATTTAAGCGATTGTTTAGAGGAACACAATGACATTTATTTAGTGGCAAATTCTCCATCTGAAATATTGACTGATATTTAATGTGGCGTGGACGGTCCAGTGTGTTTCCATGACAACCGGGCAAGAGGATTCAAAGGGACAGTGCTAATTGGAGGCATGCGACATGTACACGGAGATGCCAGTTCGTTGGCTAAGTGACGGGAGCATGTAATACACTGATGAGCATAAAGACTGAAAAGGAAAGTCTTACCATTTTTATCTGCTCTTCTCAAGATCTGAAAAAGAAAGAATGTCTTGTAAGAGAGACAGAGAGATTAATTCTATAAAAAGACACTGCTAGATCCATTACATCAAAGCCTCATTGGGTTAAAAGAAGTTTAAGTGATTAGAGACAGGGGAGTACTGTGTATGTGATGCTCGCTTCGTTCCAGGATGCTCCTGGGGTTTCGGTGTCTGAAGCGAGAGTAGGTGGAGCGCAGATTTAGAAGAAAATGTAGTCCCAAAGCTCAGTAAGACTCCATTAATTAGAGTTTTACTTCTCAGGAAGTGTACTCAAAGTCTTAATATTTATATCATGGTCTGCATGCCAAGAGTGTGCCACATTTAGCTTCCTCCAGAGAGGAGCAATGTTAAAAAAAAAAAAAAAATAATATGCCACATTTAAACCAGCATGGCATCCATATTTTTCATAATTTCGGGCGAGTCATCCTGAAAGCAACTGTCTGGATTACACAGTTCATGTACGCATTTATGTTAAATTATTGGGGATTTGAACATACACATAACAGCGATAACATTAAAACCTTAAAACAAGTAATAAGTCCCACATGTTCCCCCAAAAAACAGCTCTGCCCCCTCCAGGCATGACTCCACAAGACCTCTGGGGGTGTGCTGAGACGTTAGAAGTGGATTCTTTGGTTGTTGCAGCAAGATGTTTTTCAGCAATTTGTGCTACATTGGCTTTTCTGTAGGATCTGGCGATATAGACGAGCCTTAGGTGCTGGTCACCAGTATACTGGTGAATAATTGATAATCAATAGTATTCATGATGGATGATCGGTATATAAACTTTAAGTTACCAGTCTAATTAAATGTACATAAATATTTAAAGAAAACCAAAATCTATAGTGGTTAAATGATATTAGATTAAATACTTTCTTTACAAGAGATGACGTTTACATACATTTATTGTAAAGTTATTGTGTAACCAATTTGTGCCGTCATATTTTAAAATACTAATAATTTTTCAGTATAAAATTTAACATAAACCCAATAATAGTCAACATTTTGGGAAATTCTTCCTTTATGTCATTTTATATAGGGACAGGATTTTGTACACAACCCATATTCATTATAAAATTCATTTTCTAAAATATTTTTTTTTGCGTTGGAAAATACAAAAATCAGTTTTTTTTTCTGTTTTATTAGTCTGTCTAAAGTGAATATGATGATTTAAGATATTGCCCGCTGAACTTAGTTGGAGGTGTACATTTTGTTCATCTATTTTAACTCCCTGAAGAAGGGACAAGAGAATAACAAATAGGTGGATGCATTGGTGGAATTGTTCAGTTAGGAAATGGGAACTGGAAAATAAGAATTCAGAATTTGGATACAGAAATTAAATAGACGAAGAATTCTGAATTTATGGTTCAAATGTCTTGAAGTCAGGTCATCTAAATGATCTTTGGATTTAATTATTTTTTATCTCTGGATAAAAATTATTAATGTTCAATGTGATTTTATGTCAGTAAGTGTAGTTTATAAGGTTTATAACAGAGAATTAACCTAATGATGTAATGATATAATGAACTCCTGATAATGACACAAAAACAAGCTTTCCAGAAATATATGACATGATGTGATTGTGGGAGGAGAAATTCTTAATCTTATCTGTTTCAGATAATGGTTGTACAAAAACAACCATGAAATTAAAAAAATTGTTCAGTTTTGAATTTTTGCGGATAAAAAAACTAATGCAATTGTACAACAAATAATTTTAAAAAAGTTTAATCTGACTAAATAGTTTTCAGCAGGAAAAAGCCTGTGTGCTGTAAACTACAAATATAACACCATCAATGCATTGTTAAAACAATTATACTTAAAAAAAATAAAAAATTTAATCCCAATTGTCAATAAAAATCCCAAAGCTCTGTCTAGCTCTAGATCTAAAGCTGAAAGCAAGTGAAAAATGAGAATAGTAAAAAAAAAAATTTAAAAATCACTGACTGGAAAAATCTCACATGAAGTGTTACTGGTCATTTGCATGAGCATATTTTTATATGTGTAAAAATATGTAACTGGCAGAAAACAAACTGAAAACACATTTGCATTCTTAATCTGAGATCAGAGCTTCAACTGAAAAATGTATCATATTTTATAGATAGATAGATAGATAGATAGATAGATAGATAGATAGATAGATAGAATTATATATAAAAAAAAGTGCATAAAAACAGACTATGGAAAATTTTTCATTATGCGATTATGCAGAAAAATATACATATATGGCGCTGTTGTTTTTTTTCTCAAATAATATAAAAGGTCATATTTAACCCTAACCATTAAGAAAGCTATGATTTCTCTTTATAATGTATTTAAGTATAGAGGATGTATAGGCTTACTTACGTCTAAAAATATCGACATTCCCTTCTTTAACTCCACCGGAGTGCCAGCTTCATCAGAAAGTGACTGCACTTCTTCAGAGCAATCCATGTTGAGTGATTAATAATCAGAATAACAGAGCCTGATGAACACTGCTCCTCTCTGTGGACACTCTTTCACGCGGACGCGCACAGACCGACTGGCGGCGATGGGAATCGCGCGCCCGCGCGCGTGCGACAGCAGCAGGTGACGCTGTGCGCGTTCTCGACGCGACCTAAAGCGCGCGCCGCTCAGCACAGTTTCTAACAAGTTCAGCACCAGGAGGAGGATATGGACTTCCTTAGTTTACAAATGTTAGAATGTAAAGGAGGCATTCTTAAACAAAAACAACCTTCTTTTGACAATTGAAAAATATGACTTATTGTGAAGTAGCCCATGTATTACTAAGATGCAGTTGTGGTTTATGGGGAAGAGCCCCATAATATGTATCAGCCATATGAGGTGATATCAAAAAGTTTCGAGATTAGCTCTGTTTAGAAGCTCTGATTTTACGCTAGGATACATCCTCCCTCAGACGCCTTTTGCTCTTGATGGTCTGGACCCTGGGGACAAACGAGCATGCACTTGTTCTATGAGCTCCTCCACTGTGAAAACCGTTGCTTCATCTCAGGGCCGTACCCATACACCCAAGTTTCGTCACGGGTAATGATCTTTGACATGAAGGACGGCACGCTGACAGAGTTCTTGACAGATTTTGACGCAATGTTCCTTCTGCTCCTGGGTCAGCAGCCTGAGGACAGACATGAGCAACCAATTCACATGTGAAGATTACCTGGACAATGGTGTGGATTGTTCTCTAATGATCATCACGCACAAGTTGCGTGCCACTCAAAACACCTCGAACGACTCACTGAAGCATCGCCATGAAAACATGCTGAATGTTGCCTCTGGGGCAGATTTGCCCAGTTTCAACCGAAAGTTCATGTTCGCACTTTCTTTCATGTTCCTGCTGAACTTGCTGTCCATGATGTGGTAATGCAGGTGGTCAGAGTAGCGCCAGTTGCACAGCTCCTGATGTACACAAGGGGGCGATGCCTTTTGGCACACTAACTTACGAAAGTCTGTGCTCTCTGTAACTGTGCCTTGTTCTGCCATCTGTTGGCATGTTTCAAAACTTTTTTGTTTCCACCTCGTCATTTCCGCACTTGCCATTTTATTAGGTATACCTGTTCAACTGCTCATTAACACAAATATCTGATCAGCCATTGACATGGCAGCAACTCAATGCATTTAGGCATGTAGACATGGTCAAGACGATCTGACAAAGTTCAAACCAAGCATCAGAATGGAGTAGTAATGTGATTTGAACGTGGCATGGTTGTTGTTGCCAAACAGGCTGGTCTGAGTATTTCTGAAACTGCTGCTACTGTATACTGGTATTTTCACTGCCACTTCTCTGGGTGAAAATGCCTTGAGAAGAATGGAGGAGTAACTTAAATAACATCTACTTTCACCTGAGGTTTGCTGAAGAGCCTATCTGTACCTTGTTGAACCTTGAAGCGGATGGGCTGCAGCAGTAGAAAACCACACCAAGTGCCACTCCTGAAAGCTAAGAACAGGGAAGGTTACAATTTGCATAAGATCATCAAAATTGAGCAACAGAAGATGAGGAAAACTGCTACTTTTTGACATATGTACAATAAGTTTCACATTTCTAGATGGTGGACACTGATGGTGCTGTTTTTTCTGCCCTACTTAGCTTTGCTTGGGTTATTATAGAGCTCATTCACTCATGTGATCCAGAATCACAACGTTCTGCATTTCTCCAGCAATCGCGTCTCCCATACTATAAGATAACACTGCTAATCCAAATAACGATGAATCGCTCAGTAAATTAACCCCCTCAGATTTTACTCAGCACAAGACCAAATAATAGTGTATGGTAAGAAGCATTAGTCACTGGACTATGACCAGTCCCTACAAGCAGCAGCTGTTCTTTATAACACCTCCAATGACAGTGCACTGCCAGGTTTACAATATGGTGATATTTGGATTTCATGTTAAATTATCATTTAATTATCAGGGAAAATTGAAACATTTCAAAATACCAGTGCAGTTTACATTCAGTTATTAAATATGTCAGTCTCTGACCTATTTTTTTCCCTACTTATAAATCTGCCATCTGTGCTGTCTGGCTGACTGACAAGTAACGGAGGTCACTGTGCATGTGGTCAAATCAGTAGCATTAGAAAACTAGACAGGAAAAATTCTAGCTAATGTTACGCACAGTTCAGGAAAAGAAAAACCTGCATAAATATTTTAATACTAAATATATTGCTATACATTATATATTGATATATATGATAATAATATTATGATAATGATATTATTATTATTATTAATATTGTATTAATATAATATACATCATACTATTTTTATTTTTATTTAAGGGTATATAAATTATTTGGCTGACTATGTATATAGCAAATGCTAACTGACTTTGAATAGCTTAAAGCCACTGATGAAAACATTACAACAGCCCTCCCACAGTGTAAGACCTGTGTGTACTCTAAATTAGCAAATGTAATACAAGCACATGATGTATATTAAATATCTATTGTTTGAAATGTATCATATCCTTATTTAATGATTCTAAATGGTCACTGCACAAGCGTCAGTAATCACCGGTGTATTTTTGACCAGGATCAGCCTCATCTACCTGCTAGATAGCGGAAAACCACAAATTCATGTTCTTTTTGTTATTAGGAGAACAGGGGTGGGGGGGGGCTTGTCTGTTCCCATAATGCACATCAAGTGTCCATCATCACAAATGTTCTGGAGCTTTTTAAACTGCAGACAAATTGCCCATTAAGATGGCAGCTGGTTTTGTTCTGGATGAGGTGTGACATCACATGCAAGAGATCAAATGCATCTAGTGATAAAAATATAACTGCAAGAAGTCTTAAAGTAAGTCTGTGGAAAAGGTCTGTACATAGAGAGTGAACCAAGTGCAGACATTTTCATAAGACATAAAAAGTCACTTTTGTGACATCAATAAGGGTTTAATGATTTGCAATGTTAAACATAGTTTCAAGGCCAGTGTGAATAATTTAATTTCAAAAATACGGTTTTAAAATCATAATTAAAATTATGGGTTTAAAATTATAATTAAAATGATGGGTTTTAAGAATATCAATCACATTGCATGCCACAATGACTCTATGATAAAAAAAAAAAACTTATGCCTTGAATCGACACAGATAATAGGATGATTTTTTTTTTAGATTATGTAATAGTCATGACGCATAGATCCATATGATTTAATGTTGCTATATTGTCTTGATAAGCTGCAACACAGCATCACATGTGTGTTCATTGATTCATTTGGTTTATATTTACTTTATATATACAATTTCTGTGAATGAGATATATATTGTTAATAATATTGTGATAAAAATAACTTTTCCTTATTTAATTCTAATGTAGCCTAAATACCAAACGCCTCAAAATCAGAGTACATGAAATAAAATTGTACAGTGGCGCCACTGTGTGGTGAAACAAAGTAAAGTAATAAATAAAATTTAAAAAAAGATAGTAATTTAAAGAATATTGCATAAGCAAATTACTTTTTTTTAATTGCTCATAACTAACAAGCAATGTACATTCACTTTTAAGGCAGTCTGAAAGACAAAATACATTCAATACGTAAAATAAAATAAAAAAATTGCCTGCAAATTGTTGCTTGCAAAACCTAACCAGGTTCAACTTTCAACGTTAAAGTTCACAGATGTTTTAGAGGAAAAATTATTAACTAAAATAAAATACATTTTTTAATTTCATTAACTGATTTTCATGCCTAAACAAATGAAATAAGCAAAGTGTGTATGTTTTGATACCTGAATAAACTGTTTTTTTTTTTTTTTATGATTTAAGGACAACACAACAAAACACTGTAATGTCACAATGAAAAGAAGGGAAAACGCCTTGCTTGGGGGCACCTCATTTTCAAGTTGGAGAATTTCACCAGCTTATTGTGTGTACCTTGAAGGTATTGAGAAATTCAAATTCAAATTGCATATGTCTCATACACCTGTCATACGCAGTATGATATGAAGTGAAATGCTTGTACGATCGCCCATGACCTAAAAAAAAAAAAAAAGAAAGAAAGAAAGAAAATAGAGTATAAAAAAGAAAAAATTCAAATAAAGAATATAAAATAGGAATATGATAATAAAAAAAAATTATACAAACCTAGAAAAATATATAAAGCTGTAAAATTTACACTATGTACAAGTAATACAATTTTATTGAAATGGAAAAGCAATGTATAGTCTTGAGCAGAACAACCGCTTGTTGTAGATTGAGCGAGGTCAGAGAGCTCGGTGCAGATGATGCGCTCGTCTGTCCTGCGTTTCCTGAGTTTTATTTCTTTCTACATTGCAAAGCATTGCTAAAGGCAACCAAAATATGCAATAATCTCCTCTGAACAGTTAATGTTGAGATGCTACTTATGCTCTGTAAATCCTTCATAACGGCTCTAATCTGAGGTGCTGGTTGTTAATTAGTGATTTCTGAGTCTGGTGACTCTAAATGAGCTTCTCCTCTGTAGCAGAGATAAGTTTTGGTCTTGCTTTCCTGGGAAGGTCTTCATGAGAGAGTTTCATCAAGATGCTTGATGGGTTTTGCAAATGCACTTGGCAATACTGTTCTTGCAGGAACTATTCCAGACACTCTGACCTCTGTGCCTTAAAATAACGCCTGGCTGTTGTTGTTGTTGCATTACCACATAATTCTATGTTATTTCACATTTTTGAAATCCCCAGTATTATTGTAGAATGTAGAAAATAAATCACTGAGCAAAAACAAAGAAACTTGCAAGTGATTCCAAACTTTTGAGGGGTAGTGTTTAAAATTTTTATTCTGTTTGGCCGGTCCCAGTGGTCGGTATATGGATGGTCAGGGTTGTGGGGGCCGGTATGTATATATGTATATGTTTATATATATATACAGTATAAACATTGCACAGAGATGCCTCTAATTTTAGTCTGCAAATCATCTTTACCGATAATATGATGTGCTGTTTTCAGAGATTTTTTTTTCAAGCTCACAGCATGTACAATATATAATTACCCATACGTACATACATACCATATTCCTAGAAGCTATAAATATTCCTAGATGCTATATATTGTCATCAAATTCGTAACGCTTAGCAGATTTGCCTTCTGACACGAATAAAAATGTACTCTCCCTCCACATCCATCAGTCTTCATCAAGTGCTACACTTCCATTATTAAGCCCTCCTCACCTCCTCAGTCTGGTTCAATTCATCTCTCGCTCAGGAATCAGCGGAGCAGATAATCGCCTCCAACCTTCCCACTCTCCAGAACGTGTAGGACAAAATATAGCTGATAAGTTCTCATCATTCTCAGCACAGCAGTGACTTTTAGCAGGGACACCAGTATAAGTGCTGGGTTGAGAACTATTTTGACAGCCACAAATGCTGTGCAAGTAACAGTGCTGAGGTGAGAAACTGACTCTGATTATTATGCATACTGAAAACCATTTAGTGCTTATAGTATGGAATACAAACTACCCAATACTGCTGTTGTAATACACTCGCACCAGTGTAACACATACGTCTTTGTTAAGATCAGTCAATATGACTGCTGTGACATCAACATTATGCCATCATGGTGTGTGAAGGGTCCTCTTGTTCTTCTAAGGATTTTAACATGCTCAAGAAATCATATCTCATACACACTTACACGCGAAACCCGGTCCACATTTTATATCTCAAGGAGCTGAACAACTTTCGCTGTGCACGCCATGGGTTCTACTCAACAGGAAGTCCTATCAAATTTATTTTGGGTTGTGTGCTAAACGCACCCAGTGGATTTTGATATACTCCTCCTTGGGGATTTATAGGACCGCCACCGAACTGGGCCAATATGATCACAAGACATTGAGGATGCGAAATTGCTAAGGGATTTTGATATCTCGAGCCATTAAGCCATGGGAATTTCTTAACCGTAAGCCGAGTGACATCATATTGAATGACATGACGTTAAGTGACATCATAGAGTAATGCTTTTTTTCCAGCATCCAGGGCTTTTTGGAGGTCATAACATATCACTATTCTAAAATTATATCATAATGGTATTGGTACTGTATGTCCCTTTTAAAATGTATGTGCCCACTCTGCCCCCTGTCGTTCTGGTGTGGCCAGGCGACAATGGCACAGGTGCTTGGGCATGATCATCGTTGCTTGCAACTATATTTATCCTTGTAGACACATTTGGTAGTGAATAAAAATTGCTGCCTTGACATTATGAGGACATTTGGCTGGTCCCCACAATGAAGCCTGTTACAGTTACTATGGTTAAGGTTTAGGCAAAATGTAGGAGGTATGGAATTAAGGAGCTCCTTTAATTATTGTCATGGAAGTCCTACAAAGTATAATAAAACAAGCATGTAAATAAATAATCTTATCTTATTGACAGCCAAATGTCCCCACAAGGTTAGAAATATTTGACTGTTTTGACCTTGGAAGGACACTTGGCTGGTCCACACAGTGTAAACTGCAAATAGTGAAACAAGCTAAATGTTTTCCTTTGGTTACTGCATAGGATTAATTTGATCCATTAATTAATGTCAGTAGAGGATCCTCACAAGGATAGTAAAACAAACGTGATTGGATGTGTGTTGGGGGGTGGGGGTGGGCATGTTGTGAACTAAATGTCACCACAAGGAAAGGAATCTCTGACCGTTTTGACCTTGAAAGCACATTTAGCCGAGTTTTATTCAAAGAAGGGGAAAAAAACAGCTTTAATTAAAAATCCCAAGCAAACCAAAGGTTTTCTTTTTTTTTTACTGACATCCAGGCTGGTGTTACTTTAAACTATAGGTACATATATAATACACTGAATTAATCAGTGTGGAAGGTCTGGGTTAATTTCCCATCCAGTGGTTCCAAGCCCAGATAAAATGGGAGGGTTGTGTCAGGAAGGGCGTCCGGCATAAAGCCTGTGCCAAGTTGTGTGCGGATTGGATGGTCCATTGTGACGACCCCATGACAGGAGCGGCCAAAAGACTAACAACTCAAACAAAGATAAGTAAGACAAAGATAACTAAGACAAACATGAACATGTCTTTTTATATTGGTGATGACCTCACAAGGTTAGTGAGACTCAATGTGTGTTTAAGATATGTGTGTATGTGAGAGAGAGAGAGAGAGAGAGAGAGAGAGCGAGAGAGAGAGAGAGAGAGAGAGAGAAATGTCCCTACAATGATAGGAATATCTCACTTGTGTTTTGACATTGTGGGGACACCGCGCCAGTGGGAGATCCTCACAAGGATAGTTTTACAGCTAAAAGTTTTCTATATTTTTTATATTTGTATACTTTTATTATTCTATTCTTATTTCATATTTTATATTTTTATTTGAATATTTTTATACTATCTTTTTACACTATTTTTTTTTCTTTTTTTTTTTCTTTTTTAGGTCATGGGTGGTCGTACAAGCATTTCACTGTGGCAAATAAAATTTTAATTTTAAATTTGACACTTTGTGTGTGTGTGTGTGTGTGTGTGTGTGTGTGTGTGTGTGTGTGTGTGTGTGTGTGTGTGTGTGTGTGTGTCTACAATGATAGGAATATATTCTAGGATAGCATTGTGTTTTGACATAGTGGGGACACCTTGCCAGTGGGAGATCCTCACAAGGTGTGTGTGTGTGTGAGAGAGAGAGAGAGAGAGAGAGAGAGAGAGAGAGAGAGAGAGGTCCGTACAATGATAGGAATACCTGATCTTGTGTTTTGACATTGTGGGGACATCTTGCCAGTGGGAGATCCTCACAGAGATAGTGAGACTTATGAAAGTGTGCATGTGTATAAGCTGTGTGTGTGTGTGTGTGTGAGAGAGAGAGAGAGAGAGAGAGAGATGCTCTCGCGATATTATAAGGTGACACGTGATTGGAGACGGAGCGATCCCGTGGTTGTGTTGCGTGGCATTCTGGGAAACAAACAACAGTGGTGCGCTAGCAGCAGCAGCAGTAGCAGCAGCGAGCGGTGTGTTTCGGTGCGTTTCAGTGTCCTAATGGAAGTGTTTGTTCGGTCGGCGCATACCGCGCGGCGTGTTTATTTATTTATTGGCACCCTGTCGGCGGCGGAGTGAAGCTGTGGCGGCTCAGGCGCAGTGATGGATCACCGACACCACGGCAGCAGAAGGACTTTGTACCCGTGATCGGTTGTTTATTTTTTTTGGGGGGGGGGGGAGGAGGATTTGTACTGAAAGTTAGTTGGACGTCTTGATTGATTTGTTTGGATTCAACTCTCGGGTGTTGTATCCGGATGTCGGTGTGTTTTTAATGCAGACATGGTGGAGGCAGAAGGGGATCGCGGTGCGCGAGGCGGGGTGTCACGTTAACGCTCGCGTTATGGCGTTTATTAGGACTGGGAATGGACGTAAAGACGCGTCTCGCTCGATTTGTTGATTCATTGTTATTTAATGTTGAGTGTTGTCGTTTAATTCTGAGTTTTACTTGTCCACGCTGAAGACTGACTGCGGTCATGTGGAGCCTGGCCACGGCAGCGCTGCAGCTGCTGCTCAAAACCGTGAAGCATGCTGCGGGTAAAGGACACGCGCAGCTGAGCCGGTGGCTGCAGCGGACGCAGGACTCGGTGGACTGCGAGAAGATGGAGCTGCTGGTCTACAGGGCGGACATGGAGGCGGCGGCGGCGGCGACTGGCGCGGGGGGGAGCACCGGAGATCCCGCGGCGCCCTTCTTCTCTCCGGCGGACCTGAGGAACCCGTGCTGCATCGCGACCTGTTGCTTCAAGAGCGCGCTGGTGGCGCTGGTGCTGACCGCCGCCTGCTTCTTCTCGGTCACGCTGGTGCGCCGCTACCTGAAGGACGCGCTGCTCTGGGTGGAGAGCCTGGACGGGCTGATGGGCGCGATGCTGTTCATCGTGTGCCTCATCACCGTGTCGTTCCCCTGCGGCTGGGGCTACATGGTGCTCAACGTGGCCGCGGGTTACCTGTACGGCTTCGTGCCCGGGGTGGGCCTGGTGATGGTGGGCGTGCTGATCGGGACCTCGGTGGCGCACGTGGCGTGCCGGCGGCTGCTCTCCGGCTGGGTGCTGAGCCGCGTGGGCAACAACGAGCAGCTCGGCGCCGTCATCCGGGTGGTGCAGGGCGGCAGCGGGCTCAAGGTGGTGGCGCTGGCCAGACTCACACCCATCCCGTTCGGGCTCCAGAATGCTGTGTTTTCGGTGAGTGATGTGCACATCATCTAACATCAGCTGTAACATTTATGGCCTATTATTACAGGTCCCCACTTTTTGTGTTCTGACACATTTCTATCACAACCCACGTGCATCGATGATCCTTGGCCATCCATGACCCTGTCGCCAGTTCACCCGTTTTTTCCCTTCCTTGGATCACTTTTGGTACGTCCTGATCGCTGCAGCCAACAAACATCCCCTGCAGCTTTGGAGATGCTCTGACCCAGTCCTCTAGGCATCACAATCTGGCCCTTGTTGAAGTCACTCAAATCCTTACTGTCTCCAACACATCAACTTCAGGGGGGGGGGAGGTTCACTTGCTGCCTAATATTACTGTATATCCCACCCACTTCCAGCCTGCGTTGAAATGAGATAATATTGAAAAAGATGGCTAGACGACTCCAAAAACTACAGGTCTTGTGGGATGTTCCTGGTCTGCAGTGGTCAGGACGTACCAAAAGAAATACAAGGAAGGAAAAACGGGTGAACTGGCGACAGGGTCATGGGTGGCCATGGATCACTTATGCATACGGGGATCGAAGGCTGGCCCATGAGTAGTTTGATCCAAAAAGAGCTACTGTAGCTCATAATGAGGAAAAGGTTAATGCTGGTTTCAATATAATGGTGTCTGAAAAATATTTAAAGTGCTTACACAGTAAGAAATGACACCGTCCAGTGGTGGACCAGTAAATAACACAAACCAAAGGTCAGCAGTTCAATAAGCTTGGCTCTTGAGCAATGCCCTTAATGGCTTAGGTGCTGGTTAAAATTGTATTGCAATTTTATAAGTACTATAATATGATTCTATATTGTAATTTTTCATTATTCAGATTTTGTTACAATTCTAAAGAACCGTCACTATCCTACCAAATGGGATGCGGTTTTGCCAATTTGTAAATAGGGTAGAGCGTCACATCATAGAGGAACGTCACCATTTTACCACCTCAAATCTATTTATTTTCAAAAACTCGATTTTGGATTCAGTTTGGCTTTAAATGAAGATTTTTTTTTCTTCCCATCTCTAGCATTTAATGTTAAGTTAATTACTATTATCCCTTATATCATAACAGTTGTCAACAGTCATTCTGTCACTGGGCTCTTTTGTTTCTCTCTTTAGAATTAAATAATACGAAAATGTAAAAAATAAAAAATAAAACACACAGCTTGTTATATTACAGAGAATACAGTAAGTGCAAAATCGTCTATTTTCAAAGCTTTCATTTGGTAAAGAACTTATTGTCACACAACGCTGACACTGGAGACTCCTTCCATAGATGTTAAATAAACAATATACAGAAAACCATATATACAAATTTGTTATATACTGTAATTATACAGTAATTATAAGGGATCTTGTAATTATAAGGGAGCTTAAAATTATATTATATTATATAATAACTCACATTAATTATAAGTAGAAGAAGTTGTACAAGGAGGTGTTTTCCTGTCCAAAGTTATTGTACATACGTTTTTAAATGATACATCAAATGAAAATGTTATTAGGTATCACCGAGCATTAATTACGTTTGAAACCCTCATCTGTGATTTTAAACCTCCGTTTCAAGTGCGAAACTTCTCTGCTCTGATTTACATTTTGTTTACATTTCTCTACTTTCCTTGCTGTATTTGGAAATCATTAGTTACGCTGCCAGAGCAACCAAATACAGCTGGAGTGTTTTGAACTCCAGGGAGGGAAAAAAAGGGGGGAAATTTGTCTAGATTGCGGTAAGTGTTAGACAAACGAGAAGTGAAATTTCGTTTTGAGTCGACTGTGGATTTGTATAATTTATTATATAGCAACTTCATCATTGCATCTACATTCAGTGCCTGTTTTTCCATGGCCTGAGGATTCGTAACTGAAAAGGGTGTCGATACCTTAACATTGCTCTCACTTCCATCAGTTTCCTCGTCTGCCATATTGAATGAATGGTGATTTCCAACCAAATTTATTCATCATGCTGGTCGTCATTTGTTATGGTAATTCCCTCAATATATCATTGCACTGGGAAGACCTGTATTGTACGCAAACCATTTTAGTGGTCTTGACGTTAAAGCAACATTGGACGACCACTGGAATGTGGTATAACGTCAGCATTCTAACGTCATTTAAGTCTAACTATAGCCACGTCAGTCATCGATTTTGGATAACCACTGGTTTGTGGTTGTGTGTAAGTGAGCATGTCAACATTGCTGAGGTAATGTTGTAGCACCCTCATTCCGTGACCTTGGATGAGCATTGGTATGTGATTGTGTGTGTGTGTGTGTGTGTGTGTGTGTGTGTGTGTAAGTCAGAACAACCTGACTGAACTGACATTGTAGCATTAATACTTTGAAACTTTGTAGGAACGTTGATATCTCCAACCTTAAAACACCATTTCTGCATTTTCTTGTATCTTGCATCTTTGTAATGAGAATCCACCGTATCGGGTTTGGGGTCGCCGTTAATCGGGTTATAGTTTCTCAACCGATTGAACAAAATGCACCTAAATTGAAACATTTGAATTGGCTGGGTTACCTCCGTACACATCACGTGACTAGAAATCGCTCTCTGATTAATCAATCGTAACAGTTTTACATGGCACAAATCACGAATGCAGTCCCGCATACTGCTGTGGTGTGTCAGTGTAGTAGTACCCCATGACAAGCTGCTACAGGAAGCATATCTTTCTGACATAAAACTGAATTATGAGTGTGCATGTGTATTCTGCAATGCAAAAAAAAACATATCTTGGACATATCACTCACTCACTCACTCACTCATCATCTATACCGCTTAATCCTGTATTCAGGGTCACGGGGGGCCTGGAGCCTATCCCAGGAGACTTAGGGCACATGGCAGGGTACACCCAGGACAGGGTGCCAATCCATCGCAGGGCACAGACACACACATACACACACACACACTCATTCACACACTACAGGCAATTTGGGAACGCCAATTAGCCTGACCTACAAGTCTTTGGACTGTGGGAGGAAACCAGAGTACCCGGAGGAAACCCACCAAGCACGGGGAGAACATGCAAACTCCATGCACACAGAGACGGGAATCGAGGCTGGGGACATATCATAAATAAAAAAAAATGTGTTTTTGTTGACCGACACTGTAGACTCTTGGGTCAAGTCCCAAACTACAAACAACTGTACTACTTCTGCCACAGCACTGTTAAATTTTCCATTCTGATTGTTGTTGATTAAAGTGTTTTGTTAAAGCAGCGCTGACGGTTACATCATTCTGTCATAAATCACCGCTTTATATTAATGCTCCATTAGAAAATATGTGATCCGTCAGAACGGCCACCAGGTGAAATGTATTACATTTTCAATTCCGGCACATATCGGTTGATGAGTACGTAATCGTCCTGATCCTTCAGCAGATTTGAGAAGGTTTTAATCCTGAGCCTTGTTTTAAAGCACTTTTTGAAGAACTCGACCCAAGCTGGATTCTTCACTTGTGCTAGAAAAGCATGCAATTTTTCCATACAGAGCCACTTACGGAACTCACTGTACCAGAAAATATGCATCTTAAAAATCACCCACAATGCAACTGGGTCGGGTCACGCATGATATCATTTCTATTGTAACAACACATTCATAAGGGACGTGAATCAAAGGCTGACACAACGTAACAACTTTTTATTTATTAAACCAAGGAAAACGTATTGTCAATGAGGCTTTTTGTACTTTTTGTTCTAGAACAACCCGGCTTTTATTTTCTTTCTTGACAGTGAAATGCAAGGAATGTCTGTTCGCAGTCATTGTATGGTAAGTGGTCATTTGTTTTTATAGATGCTTTTGAATGTAACGATAAATGGATGAATAGGACGTCGTGTCATTGTTTATTAATAATTGAGAGATCTGTAGACGTAAAGCATTTGATTATTTTCTTTTAACGTTGCGTGTTTGAATTCCTTGCACATGATGTCATGGTGAGTTATTGTAATTTACAGATGTGGCTGTCTGAGCTTTGGGTGTGGCTGATATTATGATGGCATGCAGCAGGATGTTTTCTTTGGCTGGAATTGTTAAAGTTGGAAAAGGAACATTTTTCAACGACCGTAGCGTCAGGGCCGGATCAGCAGTTTAGACAGGACGTTGTGCGTCTAACCACGAAGGTTATGAGTTCGAATCCCAATCCTGCCCATCTGGCCTTGAGCGCAACTGAATTAAAAGTGTCTGCCGAATAAGGCATTATAAGGTCTCTGAAGAAACAAGTTATTGATTTTTTTATTTTTTTTTTTAAGGATGAGAAAGAAAAAGAAACACAAGCAGCCAGCAAGAATTTTTTTTCCCTCCCCTGAATGATGTCAAACAGGTTATTTAAAGCGTCCCAAACCAGTCTTTAGGCATCCCTGCCCCAGCCACACCTGAATAAGGAAATTAATATTCTTGGTTTAGGTGTATAGGGCTGGGACAGATCAAAGACAGGTTTGAGAAATGCTGCTCTAAGACACACCGCCCAGTTTAATCACCAATTAGCCAATTAATCGGATCAGGCACAAGGACAATAGGAGCGTGTTCGGTATTGTGGATCTTCCTGTAATTATAAATTTCATAGTAAATATTTAGCTCCTCTATCTATTTAAATAAACACTGTTGGTCTGTAAGAGATACTCATGAACATATTCAACTCATCTTATTCAGATCTTATGAAGCGAGGCGAGATTGTACTAGACACGGGTACGAAGGCTGTCGGCCGTAGTAATTTTACTCCCCGGTGCGATGTGTTGCCCGCGTTATTAATGTTTGATTAACCGACACATGAGACACGAGAAGTACCAGGTAGGCTCGGCAAGGTCATAAAAGTGCAGAGGTGTGCGCTCACACGTTAGCTGCTCGGATGCACAGAACACGATCCGAGGAACGATCCGTACAGGAAGCTGTAATATAGCTGTAATAAGTAGGTAGTAAAGGTGTAGACGTACGGGGTCAGGAAGGTTTCAAAGGTACCGAATGCCACCGTGATGTTAACAGCAGCTTTGACTGTCCTTCTGACTCCAAATGATCAAACGAGTACATTCATGTAAAATGTAGAAGTAATGTTTTATTTGCACAGAGGGTGTGAGGATAAAAATGTCTTATTCGAAAATTCGAAACGTTTTCTGCCACACGCGCAATACGAGTTTTCACCAGACTGAAAGTCTTCAGGTCCGAGGACTCTGCACTTTCTGCTTATTTATTTTTTTCTTTCGTTCCAGTAACAAGATAAGTTGTGTTAATGTTTAACTTGAAAAAAGAGAGACAGAGATGTAAGAGAATATCTGTATATAGCAGCTATAATGTACGGCATAACAAGAACTAGACAAGAACACGTAGACATTCTGTAAATATAAACATTCTTCCAATACAGGAACTAAAAACTCATCGAATGAATGTACATTTAAAATTTATATGTAATCATTAACCCTCATTGGAATACTAGTTTTTTTTTTATTTTTTTTTTTTTTAATAAAAGTTGTTATTTTTATGAACTTTATATATAATTTATTTTATTTTATTTTAAAAGTGTGATGCACATTCCATAACTTCCCTTGGATTTGTATGTTTGTATATTTATATTTACTTCTGTCTATACTATTATTATCTACCCGGAGCCCGGAGTATCTACAGTATATAAACATAAAGTCTGTTTGGTGCATGGCCTGTGGCTGGTGTTTGCACAGGTAGTTCCAGACTTTTTGGACAGAAGAACGTCACAGGTGTCCCTTAACAAATGTAACAATCTGCAGCGTCATCATCAACCCTCTAGTGTGTGTGTGTGTGTGTGTGTGTGTGTGTGTGTGTGTGTGTGTGTGTGTGTGTGTGTGGGGTTGGAGGTATACTCTGCCCTCGTTCATTCACGTAATGATGATCTGGAAGTTGGATGAAGATATATTATTACCTCGCAGTATGAAGTTAAGGTTAATATTATTACCCTAGTAGGCGAGGAATCATATGTGGTGTAACTGACCTTGATTTATAACATAGAAATGAAATGCGGTGAATATTGAAGAAGTCTTGAAATTTTGAATTTTGAATTTCGAAGTATTTCCACAGTATGTGTATGTATGTGTGTGTGTGTGTGTGTGTGTGTGTGTATGTGTACAGTACAGACCAAAAGTTTGGACACACCTTCCCATTCAGCGAGTTTTCTTTATTGTGTTCTTTATTGAGTTCTTTAGCCCAAACGCGTCTCTTCTGCTTGTTGCCTGTCCTTAGCAGTGGTTTCCTAGCAGATCTTCTACCATGAAGGCCTGATTCACACAGTCTCCTCTTAACAGTTGTTCTAGAGACGTGTCTGCTGCTAGAACTCTGTGTGGCATTGACCTGCTCTCTGATCTGAGCTGCTGTTAAGCTGCGATTTCTGAGGCTGGTGACTCGGATGAACTTATCCTCCGCAGCAGAGGCGACTCTTGGTCTTCCTTTCCTGGGCCGGTCCGCATATGAGCCAGTTTCTTTGTAGCGCTTGATGGTATTTGTGACTGCACTTGGGGACACTTTCAAAGTTTTCCCAATTTTTCGGACTGACTGACCTTCATTT
>JAAGKR010002123.1:63932-103451 GCA_011419295.1 Clarias macrocephalus | reverse complement strand
ACACACACACACACACACACACACACACACATATTATATATATATATATATATATATATATATATATATATATATATATATATATATATTCAAATTTCGTTATATAACCTTGCATGAACTCTACGTGGAATAAAATCCCTTAATGGTATTCTAAATTTCTGTGTCATTTTTCCCAGCAAATGGAAAAATAATTACAGAGCTTCGGTTGATATTGTTATCTTAGTGTGTTTGTTTACACAAAAAAAAGGAAAACAGGCTAGGAATGTTGTTCCAGTGTGGACTGACTGTCTGGCAAATCTTCATTATTCATTTACATATATATATATATATATATATATATATATATATATATATATATATAGTGTGTGTGTGTGTGTGTGTGTGTGTGTGTGTGTGTGTGTGTGTGTGTGGGTGAGTGTGTATATGTATAGCTATGTAGCAGAAACGCAAAAAGCAAATGTTCTTGGCCATATGGCCATTGCCGTGCGGCACTAAGGACATGCACACAAAAGATTTACATTGATTAATCGTTCTACACAGATCATAAAGATTGAGGGTATTTATTAACAACTTCATTATGAGTGCCTCTATTTAATAACGTAGAAGACGGGCTTTAGAGTATTTTTTAAGATTGTGTGCGCTATTTAAAAGGTAGTCCACATTTCGTAATAAAATAAAAAACACTGCAAGACAACAAATTAACCTAAATAAAACAAAAGTTATACTTGTTTACCTCCTAGTCAGCATTATTTCGAATCGGTTATTATTGTTTGCAAAATACAATCAATAATTCCAATAATAAACTATCAATGCAATGACTCGGGCATAAGAAGGAATGTGTTTTGTCAAGCATGTAATCGGAAAGATATGAATTACGGTCACATGTTACACACACACAAAAAAAAATGAATCACTTACCGAGATAACGTCTTTCACGTCTAGATTTTATGCAAGGATACAGCTTCCCGATAACTCGAAGGCACTGAAGTTAGACACAAAAAACACACGACATTGAGTTCGCAATTTTAAAACCATACATACATAAACCGTTGAAGCAGTTTGATAGTTGACCGCCGTTGCCGTACCGTTAACTTCAAATTGTATGAGGGTATATTTCTAGGTCATCGCAGACATAAACATACATGTAAGGAACATTTCTTATTCCTTTCTTATTCGGATATTATAATTTTGTTTCAAAGTCTGCCTTTATGCACGGGGAAAAAAAGATTAGATCTAGAAAAAGATATTAAAAGGGCAAATGGTAATTCAAAATCATTGCATTTACTCCTAATTATGCATAAAAATTCATATTTTGCTTTTAAAATAAAGCTAAACCAAGCATGCTCTGGATAGTTGAAAAAAATCTAAATTATATAAATAAGCTCTTTAAGTCCAAAAGACAACTACAGAGGAAATAATAATAATAATAATAATAATAATAATAATAATAATAATAATAATAATAATAATAATAAAGTTGTAGCAGTAGTGCAAATAAGCAAATAAAACATTTACAAAAGCAGCAAGCGTTTTTCGGCGACCATAAAACATGAGCCCCACCATTCTTGTCAAAAATCCTCCCTTAAAACAGTTTCTAATCCAAACGAGAATCATAGAGAACCGAAAAAGGATATACATTAGGCGAGGGCCTAAGTAGAAATGGAATGAAATGGCCTTGCTTGTCTGCATAGTAGCGCTTATTAAAAGTGGAATAAAAACGTTGGACGCTCCCGTTCGCCGGCTCCTGACAGCTACCCCAAACACATAAATCAAAACGAGGATTCCCCGACCTCCCCGACTCTGCGGCCTATAGCGCTATAAAGTTATTTATTGCATCCCCGCACTCACGCACGCCGTTGGCTCGCGTCCATCCCCGGCGCCCTTTCAAACACTAAACGAGCAGTTTTGTGTGGTTTTTGTCCCCGCTAACACGCCAACAACTCGCAGTCTTGCTGGACTAACCTAAAGTTACCTAGAAAGTGAAGGGTGATCCTTCCCCCGCAAGCTCGAACGCTGCTGCGCTCAGAACAAAGGGAGGAGGCAGCTTCCAGCCAGAAGAGCTGATGAGCCAATTTTTAGTGGGGGAATTGGCTAGGAAAGAAGCAAGACATCAACGATATTTTACTCGAAACAGAACCAGACTCAAATATAGAGAATGAAAGCCTCCAGAAGGTTTCGATTATTACGAAGGGTATCGAAAAAACGGACGGTAACAACTGCGGGGCTAGCCTCGATTAATTTCTGCAGGCTTTGCAACAAAGAACTCCTGCATAATTTATAAAAATGCATATTAAGTAGATGCCCTGGCATTTGGGAGCTGAGGTCTCTTTACCAGACACTGATTTTCAATACAAAAAAAATTTTTTTTTGATTAAATCTCATATTACAGACATAGCACACACTCACAGCAACTCACATAGTAAACATTTATACGTCCAACATTATTGCCAATCTCTCTGTTTCTCTCTCTCTCTCTGATATGATATTAGCTAGCTTACCGAGACTTGCCTATAACAATCTTGAACATAGAATAAAGGTAAATATATATTTATATACTATGTGCGCTAGAGTGCACTAGTCTTTTTAGTTTAATCAAATGTGACAACTTTTGGTTTAAGCGGAAAAAATGCGTGCTATATATCTTCCTTTCTTTTGCTTCTGACAGATGACGCGGAGCTTTCAACACGCCAAACTTGCAAACGTCCAATCTTAAACGTTAATGGGGGTTTCGGCAAGTGCTGGGAGAGTGTGTGAGAAGTGGGCTTGGTTTCTGACACCCACGTACGTAGCCTCAAATAGTATATATGCTCGATTTATAATTAACTTTCATTGGAGCACTGACCTTCCCAAAATGCTAGATTCCATCCCCATGGAACGTCAAGAAACGTAAGGTATAACCATGAGTAGTCGTTACATGTGTTATGGGGATTTTTCACCTCTTGTTATATGTAAATTTTTCACTGAGAAAATTTACTTTCTTGAGTTCTAGATATGAGTCAATGTTTATGTTCCCTGAATATATGCTAAATTTTATACATATAATTAGTATACATATGGCCTATGATAACCTCGTTTGTGCTACACGTGCTTTACTTAGATTATGCAAAAAATCCATGACTTTTTTGTGAAAGAAGTTAATTTTTAAAGACCAACAAGGCTCCGTGTTGGTAATATTTAACTTGGTTTCAATAGAAAAGCACAAAGAGGACGATTGCAGGAATCTGGGTCAACGGAGTCTCATGGCCTCTGGGCTTGAAAAGTGCCAGTATCACGAAATATGACAAACGACTCAGGAGGCCACGACTTCATATGCTAGTTGTGGTAATGATACCTCGCCTTTATACCATAGATTATACCAAGTAAAATAATTTCAAGATGTGTAAAATACTGAAATGAATTAGTGCATGTTAAATAAACTTAACCATGTATTTCAATAAACATGCAAGTACCAGCTGTTGAATGGACATTAAGATTGTTTGTCAAGGCAAACAAAATCTGCTTCTGTCACCATAATTGTGGAAAAAAAAAATCCATGAGTATATATTTCTTTGCTTCACCAAGTATAAATAAATGACATCACGGAACTTGACAGATACTGCACTGTAGCCAACATAATATCATGTCTATTTCTGGTTCTTTGTTAATTATATATGATCAAATCAATTAAATCATGGGAACATACAATTTTACAATTTTCACTGAAAACATTATACATAAAGAACAGACTGATATATAACAACATAATTGTCCTGTTTCGCTAACTGCTGTAGCTCAGTAATACGTGGAGTTTGGGGGACAATGATATTTCAGAATGTCTAGCATGTCATAAGAAAGTTAAAATAAGCTCTGAGCCTAGCTGACTACTTGAATATGACTGGATTAAAGCGTAATAATGTGACAGATACCTGGAGAAATGTGTTCTGCACGTTAAACAGCAAAAATAAAAAAACATTTTTATTCATTAAATTGTTGCACCAAATTCCCTATACAAAGCAACAACATGTGTCCGGAAATTCGAGGTAGATTCTGCTGTATCCTCGGAAATAACGGTACAATATTATGGACAACTTTAAATACACAGCCTTAAATATTATTCATGACCGCCTGATGTGAAGACAACTGTAAGACTGTATAGTTTTATTTCTTCATAAAGTCCACGTTTATCTCAACGTGTGGGTTGACTAGAAGGATACATTAAGATTCAGAATAATCATCCACCTAGAGGCCATAATGAATAATAAGCTACCGCTTTGTTAAGGCAGAGTGTTGTACGTTTCAAGGCCACCATATATTTCACATACAGCAATATAAAATCCTAAAAATATATGGACAAATAGTAATCCTAAGTTGTGCATTTTGGACAACTTATACCATAACAATGGGTGGGGGCATGAATCTGAACTGGGACCTGTTTAAGTAGCTACTCTTTTTTTCGGGTCATAAATCAATAAACCATGCCTCTTTGAAAAATTTAGAAGGTATTGTAAAGCTAAGAGAAACTTAATTGGAGGGTAGATACAAGCAACGGTCAACAAAATGTTTAAACCACGGAAAGCCAACCTTAAGCCCTGCTCAGTTACCTATTTGAAGGCATCTATCGTCAGCTGTTTGAAAACAAAAGGTTTTCGAGCCTGGGCACACCCAGGGATGGTTCCAGCCTGAGAGACACAACGGATAATTAATGACTTGTCGGCAGAGGAGCTCAGGACACTAGGAAGAATCAAGGCACGTGGTGTCAGTTGGAGCTTGCAAACCTTACCTGACTTCCAGCATTCCTTCAGTCTCTTCAACGAAAATGCCCCTGTCTTTGGGATATTTGTTCAAGACGCTCATGGAACAGAAGAACAAGTCACGGAATGTATTTTTCCGACACAATTTCAAAGAGTTTGCAAGGGCGCGAACGAAAGCTTATCCTTCTTGGTAAACTAAAAGTCATACGAATGATAAGTACTTTGATGGCGTATACTCTGAAGGATATAAACTCAACAGTTTAGTTTAAAAAAAATCTCGTCTTTGGCCAGTGACGTTGCTATAACGCGCGAGGTGCATAGACGTCCTTAAATGAACAGTCTTTAGTACACAAGTTTATTCCACTATGTGAAGAATTCCGGACTCCACTTCTCGACTCGGCGTGTGTCTCGTCAGAGACAGAAGTAACCAGCAGGCGAAATATTTCACCTCTACCGTCTAGCTGCCTTTCTGCTTCTCACTGCCTGTGCGAAGCAGCGTGGATTGACACGGTGAACTAGTGAACCAGTGGACTGACAGAACACACAGGGTGGAGAAGACATCCTCTGCCCAATGGGGAAGTGCACGGCTCCTGGACCAACACATGGGACATATGGTCATTGCAACCTGGGGGTTTTAGCAAAGGCGAGCATAACTAGTCTCTTTATGAAAGCTGGTTGAGTTTTCGGACATAGATTCTAGAAAACGAATGCTAACTGCATGTTCAGAAATAGTACTATTGTCTTTTTAGATATGATGGAATTTTGTAAAAACTTGCTGAACACTGTTGTTAACTTTGCGCAATAAGAGACTTTTTACTTAGCTTTTAGCAAATTATATGTTAAACATTCGGAAGGTAAGCAAATGCACTTGGCCTTGTTTCCTGAATGCTTTGTGTGTTGGCTTCGTACAATAACCCGAGATAAGAAAATCTCTCTCTCTCTCTCTCTCTCTCTCTCTCTCTCTCTCTCTCGCTCGCTCGCTCGCTCGCTCGCATACACATACACGCACGCTCACACAACCATACACATGCTGGCGTATAAGTGAACGTGAGAAAGGAGACAAAGAGGAAACCTCACTTTTTTTTCGATGTGTAGAGGTAGTACACGTGCTATTTTGAGAGGTCACATAAAAAGTGTGCACTGCTTCGAAAACTGCAGGTAATGCCTTCCCCGATCAAGAACTCCGCAATGGCCCTGGATTTTTTTTTTCTTCAGATTTCGTCATTTTCCAAGCGATTTAATTGCATTTCGGTGCATTCATGACGACCTTCATGAATCGGCGAGATTTTACATTGATTCATTTTCAAACGAGGTCCGAAAAACTACCGGAAAAGATCAAATCCATTCTCTTAAAGTTTTTAGCTCTATAAATCAAGCCTCATTAAAACGAACTAGTTTTGCACCATGCAAATTAATTGCTTGATTTAAAAGCAGACATACGCCAGATCAAATCGTCTGGGTTTTTTTTATGTAGGCTATACTTGGAAATACATGGACAAATATAAACTATCTTTGCTCTTCATTAATATATTTGGAAATATCACATTTGGGTCTCTAATTCTTGTCGCTTAGTTGGAAATGTATATGAGAGGGACTACATTTTAGGCAAAATTATTTTATATCACAATATTGCCTAATATTGCCTAATTGCCTGTGGGTATCACAACGCATTATTGCTGCTACTTCAAATCGCAATTATAAAAACTAAAACTGTTATTGTTCTGATAACTTGTAGTTAAACGTGATTTCTTTCTAACTCTTCATATTTGAGGTCTTGCGAATCTAATCCCAACATAGCCAAACATGTACCGCTATAATCACAGAGTAACCAAATGCTTTCTTCTAGGTTTGGATATTTCTTGTAGCCTTATTAATTTGTGCCTTTATAAATCTTTGAAAAAAAAAGATGGTTTGTCCGTGTTAAAAAAAAAAACATACACCACAAACAACAGCAATAACTACACCACTACAACTACTACTACCACTACTAAAACTACCAATAATAATCACTTATCGCAACTTTATAGTAATAGTATGATTAAATTAAAGAACGTTAACATGAATAAAGCTGCTCCTTATTTAATGTTACTTTTAACGCTTGACCACGCAAGGACAAATCACATACGAGATACCTTGTATATGCTTATTGAGCTCCTGAAAGAAAATTGTCCCCAGTTAGGGCCCCAGAATGCATCTTCCAAAATGAGCTTAGGAATTATTTTTGACACTCAACCCGGCAACCCATGGAACTGCACTCATTGATATTAGATAACAGTCAAATATTTTTGTAATTTTGTTATAAAATTTTTTTACAATGGCACAATGGCAGGTAATAATAAGTAATTTTGGTCATTATTATTATTATTATTATTATTATTATTATTATTATTATTATTATTATCGTGTTCCAAATATGGACGGTGTCCTTTTCAAACAAAGCTCCAGATCCACCCTGACCTGGATAAGGTGATTACTGCAGACAAATGAATAAATAAATTATTATTACCTGTGTTTGATAGACTGATTTCAACGGTATACATTGATGATATTCATATGTGAAGTGTATTGTACAAATGGTTTATATCATGTGAACATGAATAAGATGCGAATAAAATAATATGTTAATCAAAATGACTCCTTTTTTTTAAATTGCGCCTCAATACTGCATGTGCACCTTACAAATATACACACTCTACGAAAACAGACACGTCATAAACGATGTATTGGGTAGTGCAGACAAACCTCCTCATTTGTGTAAGCTAGCTACAAACATGATCTATTTCTTTCAGCATGATAAGCACCGATGAAGGCACATTTTTTTAATTTTCTGTTTATTCCGTGATAAATAAAAAGTCCCGATGTCATTCCTTAATACGTCAATCGATATTACAAAGTGAAAGCATTTTTGTTTTTGTATTTCTTTGATGCATTTTACTGTATAAATAGTAAATATTGAACATACCCATATATGTAAATAAGTCTGAAGTATATCTAGTTTGTGGGCGACCTTAAACTCATCCAATTCTGTGGTCTGGTTGTTTTCGCTCAAACCGATTCATGTCCCATGTACTAAGTTTTTTATTCAAGATAAGTTTTTTTATGTCCTGGCGAAAGCCGCCTGAAGCTCAAGTGTAAGACCCCTGGCTATAAATTTTCAGGCGGTCGCGAGGGCTTTTATGAGATTTACATACCTACTAGGTGGTTCCCGCACTGCCAAATTTAAACACATCTTCCCTTAATTGGTAGGTTCATATGCAATAACTCAATACCTAGAGCTACTTAGCTTTCATATTAACCTTGATCCATTGCCGTTTCTAGCCCACTATAATCACCTTAGCATAGAGAGTGATACGGGCAAAGCTAACACTACATAGCGCCCTTTGAAAACGAACAAATAGTAAGCTGTACGTGAATCCTTGAATTTTCTTTTCACTTCCGCGTATCATCGCTCGCCCATCATATTCCAGGAGAGATGATTTATTGCGAAGACGGTCATAAACAACGCAACTCACTCACAAATACACAATGGCAGCCCCGCTGCCGCTGACACACACCTCACTATAAATCAAGCAAAGTAGCTGGCTGAAAATATGGGAGAGGGAGAGGGAGAGACAGGGAGAGAGGGACATGCAGATGTAGAAAAAGGGATATGATGACAGTAAGCCAAAAAAGAAAAAGAAGCCACACACACACACACACACACACACACACACACACACACACACACATATATATATATATATATATATATATATATATATATATATATATATATATATATATATATACTTTTATATGAATTGTGTATAATGCGAAGCAGTGAAATCTTGCTGTCGGTAAAGTTCGTATGATCGTACGATGGAATGGGCTTTTGAAACATGCAGGATGACAAGTAATGATCAAGATGAATATTTATGGATGATATTTACCACAACACCAAAAATCAAATAAATGCAGGGATATGGGCAAGCCTGGAAGAATGGCGGCGGTGGTACTCGCGTGGTTCCTCGATTTATGATATACTCACAAGCTCCAGACGGTGAGATGCTCCCCGTCCAAATTTGTTTTATTGCAGCCTCCGTGAGGGTCTTTGCCTTTGGTTTTTTTCGCTCTGCTATAGGACTTGATTTTAAAAGGGCAGTTGAATTTCACGTCAGACACTAGGAGACCATGTCTGCGATATTCCTGAGGAATACATATCTATTCTGCAACCACTGCATTAATTATTTAATGAATCACGTGACCAGGAGGGGGATGGGGTACCTCGGCTTGCACGCTTGCGGGACCACTATGACCCAACACTGCACAGCTATACTATAAGTTGCTTTTGTTTCTGGCACAGCAAAAATAAATGTTTTATATACACATTTCTTGTTTCAAAGATTACACGGTAAGTAAATGTGATATACCAGACTCCGAGGACGCATATAATTAAAAACCTGTATTTAAAATCGTCATTCGTCTTCCACTTGTGCTTTTGTCACGATGTATTTGTGCATTTATTTTAGTTTTTATGTTTTTATTCTCTTTTAATAATAATAAATATTTTTTACAGTTGATCGGGGTTTTTTTACGATTTGTTATGACAGGTGTGTGGATTCGGGTTTTCTTGAAACTTGTAAAATATATATTTTTTGTTAACATAATAATTTGGCTACATAGAAACTATATACTGCACACACATTAAAACGATAAATATATATATAATGCTGTTTGTTTCTCAAGAAAATATTAATGATAACAAGCCCTATGACGAATGACTGCTGGAATTACAACTGATATCACGTTCACACTATTTTCACCACTACGACAATGCCAGAAATTTTAAGACAGCAATCAAGCGTTATGTGATAATTGATATAGAAACCAGCATAGAAAATAATTTCATATGTCCGTGGGTAAATCTGCAGTTTTTCAACAACATATTTCATATTCGATGTTGATTCAATGACTCCTACAATCTGTATATGTATGCGAATTGAAGACAGGTAGCATGCATCAAAGAAGAGCTTCAGCACTGGGAAACAATAGCACAGATTCTCCTTAGAGCTAGACCGAAACAATAGGAATGAAGCATAGTCCTGCGGAGAATGTTGAGGGACAAACAATAGGAATAATTGCTTTGTGCATCGAAAAGTCTACATTCAGAGCACTTACTATTTTCCTTTCACTACAACAGCAGTCAAAACAGCTCGGAGCATCGATAAAGCAATTGCAAAGTGCTGAACGTGTGGCGTTTACTCCTTTGAGGAAAAAGTTATCTCACACTCAATTAGCTAATACAATTTGATAAGAAATGCCAATCTGTGATGCAGATCATGTTGCAAGATTTGTTTATAAAACTATGTGATAAAATAACTTAAGATATGCTAATGCCGTAATGCGTTACATAAACACAACTGTGTATTAATTATGGTACTCCAAAGGTTGAAATCCCGCCTCAGTTAAGTAACTGGATGAATTAAAACACGCATCTAATCGTGTATGATTTTTTGGATTCGTTCATGGATGTTCTAAGGGGCTGGATCTTTACATATAACTTTAAAAATGCAAGTGTATTCTTCTAATGTGAAGAGCGAGATTTTATTAATATCCTTCTACGGGACACCGTAAATAAAACTATTTCAACATCTAGAGTTAATTCATTTCCAACAGACTTACCTATGCAACGTGAATAACCTTAATTCATGACTAGGGACGGCGTGCGAAAAAGCAATAATAATAATAATAATAATAATAATAATAATAATAATAACAACAACAACAACAACAACGACGACGACGACGACGATGATGATGATGATGATGATGATGATAATTATTATTATTGTTGTTGCTGTACTAAAATATAAGCTAAAATGCTTGGATGTAAACAGATTATGGCTATAAACGTTGGGTTTATACAGAGGTGATTGATTTACGGCTCAGCCTAACCCTTCTTTTATTGCGTCCCGTAAATCTGTCAACTCTATCTGAAACGCCTTTTTGTGCGCAACACCGCGGGATAGCAGCGCGTCATGGCAAAAATCCTCATTTATTTAACATTTGTTTAAGCAAAACGGGTTAAATATTTGTTTTAAGGTCAGGTGAAATTGGATTTAACGAACAGGTTGTACAATACAGACCACAAACAGTAGCATAATAATAATAATAATAATAATAATAATAATAATAATAATAATATTATTATTATTATTATTATTATTATTATTATTATTATTATTACATACTACTATACTATAAAAATATATTATTATTATTATTTTTTTAACCATTAGCCTATGTAGTTTTACATTGTCTAATAGTTAAATTTGTCTACATTTGTCTGGTTAGTAGACAAAACAACCTTATAATAATTTTATTATTTCGCGTCATAATTATATTATTTCTATCTTAACATTCAGTTCACTCCTATGTTTTTAGAAACTTTGGATTAAATGCAAAAGTTCCTCGAAATGCAGAATATTCCTCTTCAGTGAGCACACTCATTACTCTTGCCTGTCCGTGGCCATAATGGTGTCTCTATCACAGCAACCACTGAGTTAGTTAAATATTAATATCAAAAGAAGAGCACCCAGTTGGGAAGATAGGAGGTTAAAGGAAAGTAATTGAGTATTGAGTGATGACTCTCAAAATAAAAGAATATACAATTTTTCTAAATAGTTTTAGTAAGCTATGTTTAGAGCGGATGGTGTATCCGAAATATAAAAAAGCGGGTAGAATAATAATCCTTTTGCTGGAATTGTTCACAGTGGCTATTTGCCGTTCTTAATATGGGTCCACACAGAGAGAGACACACACACGGACAGAGAGAGAGAGAGAGAGAGAGAGAGAGAGAGAGAGAGAGAGAGAGAGAGAGAGATGCCTGTACAGGACACAAAGCTGGCGCGCGCTGGCTATATATCTCAGTGACTAGGCAGTGCTGACCTCCGCTCTGCGGCTTTTCAGAATAATAATTCAGCAATGCGCGAAGGCTATTTGTTTCGCAATTAGTGGCGTGAGTTAAAGCAGGCACCACACCACCACAACAGTGCTACAGGGCCAAGTGGCTCAACCTTCCAACAAATCTTGGAGGGCTTTACGGATGAGAGTATAGACCAATATCAGAAAGGAAAGGGACCGTATGGATGATACAATATGAAGAGCTGCCACATGAAAAGCTGTTATATTTTGGTGACAAAGAGTCCTCGTGTTTGCTCTCGCTCATAAACAACTTCCGAAATGAACAGCTTCACTCAGGATCTGGGGAGGTAGCTGAGAGATGTTGAATGGGTGTGCTGCAAAACATGATATATGTGGTCAATGTGTAGTCTAAGGGGTTTGAAACCTGAAACAAAAAAGACACGTGGTAGAAAAGGTCTTGGCAAGGCCGCGAGTCTTGTTGTTTTAAGGGCCCCGTTGGTTTACACGACTGTCTGAGGAAAGAGATAGCATAGTGCCCTGAGGTTACAGTGCCCCGACCGCGCTGTTATGACAAACTCGCCCCGGGCCTTTGCTGGCAATGGAACACAGAGCGTAGTCCAGCCTGTGCCGGGTCAAGGGTTTCAAAGGGTCAGTCTGTGTCTTCGCAACAGACCTAATCGGTCAGAAAAACGTGTCCCCTGTTTGAACCCATTGCAGCCATTCTGTCCAAGAATTGATTTTTTCCCTCATCCCTTATCCCGATTCGAATTCCTCTATTTTTTACAATTTGTTTCTGGTGACCACCCTTCATACAACGCAGGGTCGTTCATACAGAGCTGCCGATCTTTTTCAATATACGGTAGCGATTGATTCGCAGGGGTTAAATGGCGGTGAGTGTGTTATCAGATGCAGCCGTGCTCATCTGAGCACACAACGACAAGCAAAAGCATCGAAGCAATTTGCTACATGCCGTTTGTTTTAGGCAAATTGTTTCTGCTTTCGAAACATTCTGCATCGTCCTCTTAATTCTTCTCTGGCCAATAGAGCATTGAACAATTAACTCTAGAAGCCAGCCGTTTTTGCACCTGTGTGCCACCCAAACGCTTTGAAAGAACAGAACTGCAACGTAGTGCAAAAAGCAATATGACTTGCAAAAGAAATAAACAGCCATAAACCAGACATTATGTGAGCAAGCAAATAATAAACAACAAATCAACAACTTTGTTTGAAACAAAGAAAGCTAATCTGAAGCAAATACGAATGTATTTATATGCCAATCGTTTACCACATAAGCATATTTTAAATCTTAATATTAATCCACATTCTGCCTCTACCCCCAACAACCCCCCCCCCCCCCCCCCCTCAAAACAAATCTCACCCTTCAACCTTTTGGAGACAGTAACATAAAGGACAGTTCTTGATCTCATTACAAAGGTGTCAGCAAAAAAAAAAAAAAAAACAGTTGAACCATCCTTCATTAAAACATAAAAACACAACGTATACACAATGTCACAACGGACGCTTCGCACAAGTCACGTTGTCTATCAAAGCGGCCAAAAAGACACTACGACATTTGTGCCGATGCTATCCGACTGTGAGGACGGGGACATAAGGCAATAAATCTCTTAAACAAAACAAAGCTTTTACCTTTATTGTTGACATTTCTTGCCCGATGAAGATTTTCACTTGTGCAATCATTTCTTCAAGAATTTTGTTCATGGAACATTCTTTGCCAAAAAAAGTTTTCTTGTGGCATGGCTTGGTAATAGGTGGTGGAGAAAGGAGGGGGTGTCTTCAAGTGTCCTCCAAGATCTTACTGCCCTCCTAGCAGAAGGTCTGTGCAGTTGTGCTGCTGAATAACAATAGAGAGAGGACTTGTTTAAAGAGAAGCTGTGATTAATGATTTTTTTGTATAATTCTCACATTTTTCTTCAGGCATCTGTCTACAAATAATGGCGATGAACTTTTGAAACCCTTAAAAGAAATCTGCTCACACTATTCAGACCTTCGTGGCCGAGGCCTTTTTCTAAAATACGGCAGGCTCTCAATCGAGAATAGAATTCCATGGTGACATTATATTAGATACCGCACACGAATATCTTTAATTTCTAAGCAAGTCTTTATATGGTGAAATGTGATGAACGCATATGTAGTGCGTAATATGCAATTTTAACTTTATATTCCGACACCATTTGTAATTTACATCGTGATGTCTTCGCACGTTTATTGTTTTAGATATGGGACGTTAAATCGTGGATGTTTTTTAGATTTTTATATTCAATGTTATTTTTAATCTATTATATATACATATAGTTTTTTAGGTAAATAACCTGTAGATAATGTGTATATTAAATATATGCTTCTCATTTTGTGCTTCTGAGTATGCTGAAGTTTATTGCCTTAGTAACTGAAAGACATTTCACAACATACAAATGGCTGAAGCGGGATATGTGGCGAAAAGACACGCTGATGTCAAAAGGCAAGTAATCGAAAATTTTCTAGATGGCACAAAAAGGTAGGAGGCCAATTTAAAACCGCACTTTGTTCAACACCGGCAAACGGAATTCTATTTTCTCCAGCTCTATATTTCGATACCTACTGTAAGAAAAGAAAATGAAAATTAATACGAAGGCTGTGCAATCCTAAAGAAGCCATTTGTCTTCTTGATTATCTATTTGGTTGTCAGCGTTTGAGCTATGGCACTGGCCCGGTCCTTTGCAATAAAAACACAGCTTGCGCTGGCAAAAACACCCAACACCTCTGTGCAAAAATTATACTCATTAAATCCTAAAAAAAAATAAAAAAATAAAAAAGGCTACAAACTTTTCTGCCTTGTGTTGAAACGGAGGAACACGTTTAAAATGGTCCTGCTCTGCTTCAAGAAACAAAGGGGTGTGCAACATTAAATTAAGCAGAAATCTCAAACAAGGTGTTTTTGTGATTTAGAAATTGATTGCAGTGTCTAATGCACTAAGATTACACGAAAAACAACGATATAAATTATACAGTGATATTTAGGACAGGACACTTCCAATGGTTTTACAAATTCGTGGCTCTAATTGAACAAGATTCAATGAAAAATGTTTGTTATTTATCTGTTGATATTACGATTAATAGCAGTTACCGCCTCCACCTAGTACATCTGCTATCGAACTCCACAAGAGGACAAGACACGAGAAAAATACTGTGATTATTATTTTTTATTTATTAAATTTCTATAGCTATTTACACATAACAAAGGTGTACAGTGAAAGGCCTAAGCAGAAAGAAGGAGACATAGAAATGCGAAAAAAAGAGAAAATACATTATCACCAGGAAGACTGATCTTTGGAATGTAAAAGATAATCTCAGAAACGATAAAATATCAGCACATTAAAAGCAATAAAAAAGAAAGAAAGAAAGAAAGAAAGACAGCAAGAAAGAAAGAAAGAAAGAAAGAAAGAAAGAAAGAAAGAAAGAAAGAAAGAAAGAAAGGAAGGAAGGAAGGAAGTTGACACGTGCATATGTTTATTGTGACTTAGAACAAAACTGGAATTAAAAGTTGAGGTAATAGGGAAAAAAGGAAAAATAGTGTAGCTCATTCATTCATGCTATATACGCATTTTCTCTACAAAGCCCTGGCGACACGAATATTTAAATTACATTGCAACTTACAAATAAATGGTGATATTTTTGCAGAGAACTGCATTCTGATCAAATGACTTCAAACGTATCACTTCATAAAAATAGACAATAAAGACATAAAAAATATCAACTGAGGTAATTCAAATAGTATTTAGCAGTGCTCATTTTAAATAATTTTGCATTGTACTGTTTTGGGTGTCTATATGCCCACTTTGATTTAACTGCTCTAACGTTCACCTAAATATTAATAAAATCCAAAGCAGATATTTCGTACACTCCGTCTTATTTCTGTGTTCTCAATTTGAAATGCGCTAAATAACTGGACACAAAAAATGACCAGTACAGTTCTCCTATGTTCAAGTAAGGACATCTAGCCCTCACACAATCTTAATCAGCACCAAATGCAAAACAAAATATTAATTGTGAGACAAACGTTACAGAGGAAGAGAAGCTTAATATTAAGAGAACAACGTTCGGCTACTTTTGTAGGCTACACGCCAGCAAGAAAGGGGGTTTTGAAAATGGCTCTTGACAAAACAAGGAGACTCATTTATTAGGCACAATTCTAGACGTCGAGGTAATGGGCAGGCCTACGGTTCATCCTTTGTGCCACAGAGTAAACATGACAAATGGGACTGAGTTTGGCATGATTAAAGATGAAGCAGGGATCCATCTTCACCAAATCTGAAAACTGTCTGCTGCCTTCTGTTGTTATGGTGGGGTCGAGGGAGCAGGAATCAAGAAGGGCACAGGATAGAACTGAGAGTGAGCACAAATGTAGAAGTGTTTGAGTTCGAGTCTTCTCCTCATTTGTGTTACATTTTTTTCCTGTGCACCTTATCATTACCACACTTCATATAATATCCATGTTGTTTACAAGCGATGAGAATTTCTAGAGCCTCACTCCTTAAAATGAGGTCTTAAAATATGTGTCTTTCTGATGAGAGCAAGCAAGCTATAGAGTCTGCGGAGGTCCATTAGAACGGTTCTGATTACTGCACAAGGGGCCGCCGTTTAAACTCGAATTGGCCGAGTTGCTGGAGCGGATCTTCGTGTTGGGCAGCTTATGGTCTTTCTTCCACTTCATACGCCGGTTTTGAAACCAGATCTTTATCTGTCGTTCTGAAAGACAAAGGGTGTGGGCGATTTCCACCCTACGCCGGCGAGTAAGATAGCGGTTGTAGTGGAACTCTTTCTCCAGCTCAAGAACTTGCTGTCGCGTGTAAGCTGTGCGTGAGCGCTTGGGTTCTCCCCCCGAATAGTTCGGGCTCACTGCGGGAAAACAGAGCAAGACATTAACAAAAGCCACACAAAATTTTCCTTAAGACACGCAAATAAAGCACATTTATTACATACACGTGTAACAAATACACGGTTATAATCTAAATGCGTAATTTTGTTTAAACTTTATGTAAATCACAAACATAAAAAGCAAAAACAATGACAATTGTTGCATAATCTGTAAACTTTACTGAATGTTTACACAGTAAAAAATAAAAGTAGCCAGCTTTAGCCACAACCTGTTAAATATCTTGCTTTCCAGGTTGAAAAGCGTATGAAAACCACATTTAAAGTCTGTTTTAACAACGTTGCATCTGTGTTATAATATAGTTGTAATTTGAGGGTGATTTAAAAGTTACATTTTAAAGTAAACTGAAAGTAAACCGAGGGTAAATTTGTTCTTATTCCAGTACACTCAAGGTTTGAAACTTGTTAATTACTACAGAATAATAGTACAGGCCCAAAGACGTTTGTTTGCTTTGTTATTACTGTCCTTATAGACGTCAATATCTTATTTGTCATAAAACAATATTGAGGTGACATAGCAAAATATGCGTTTTTTCATCAATCCACTTAAAATCAAATTACCAAAACATAAACCGTAACTTATGGGTTACCAGAGAACTCATAAAACCTTCCTGGGATGAAATTTGAACGAGTAGGTCGCACAGACTTTAAAGGTACTTTGAGAAGAAGTGCAATAAAAATTTATGGGGGATGTAATTATATTGCCCTGCAAACAGCCGATCGTAAATCTCGACCAAGGGCTGCTACGCATGGGGACCAATACATTTTAACACACCGCATTAGGAGTTCTAGAGTATGTGAAATGTTTGCGCACGGCGACGCATAAGTAAAAGAAGTTTAGCTGCACTTACCGATATTTACGTGGACCTTTTTCATCCAGGGGTACACCACGGGATCCTTTCGTGAAGTGGCCGAAGGAGTGCTTTGGTTAATAGGGGTCTGACCGCAAGCAGGCGGAGGGCTCGGAGTTACTGAGTCGCAGGGGTGGCTTGATTCTGGAAGAGGGGTCGAGAGTGCAGCAGGGTTTAGTACGTGACCCCGAGGAGACATCACCACAGAGGGCTGCCCTGGACCCTGGCACGACGAGTAGGGTGGATCGGCGCAGCCCGACCGCTGATGGTAGATCGATTCATGCTGGAACGATGGCTCTTGCCTCTGGGCGCTATAGTAGTCCGGAGAGTGACTGGGTAGGTAGTCGCTTTGGGAGTACTCTTCGCACGGTGGAAACTTGGGGTCCACATAGTTGGAGTTGATCAAATAGGAACTCATGGCCATTAATTTCTTTGAATTGCACACAAAATATACTAAAATTTATATCTATCCCTTTACTCGTTTTCCTGTTTCGTAAAACCCTCCTACTTTCTGTCAAGTGAACAAAGTTAAGAGTCCACGTGACAGCGGTAGCCAATGGCGTGCATCCTTCCAATTCCCGGATTAGGAAACGAGAAAAGGCAGCTTAGACTGTGTTCAATATCAACGCACAGTTTGGGACTGTATAACCACGTTTCATATTTTAATGTGTTGGTTAGACTTTAACAAACTGACAGTGGAAACAAAACACTCATTAGTGGAAACTGACATGCCGAGAAAAGCCACCCTGGACTTTTACATAAGCACAGACCTCCGAGACTAAGCGACTCCCCCTCTCTTTCGTCTTGAGTACCTCAGTTTAATGAGAACATACACACTCCTCTCCAAAATGTGGTTCAGATGTTCAGAACTTGAATGCTCCTTTATTTTTGCCCAGTAGTCATGAAAAGCGATCCCAAGTGGAAGGGCAAACCTCTCCCTCTGACGAGACTCTTAAATGCACTCGCTAATAATGGTGATAGAATGGAGGTGGCGTGATCTGCGTGTCAGAGATAAATCTAGGCTTGTTTAGGATCGATAGAAAATTCATCAACTAATTCAGGTTACAAAGCCTCCTAAATCAAAACTAAGGTCTTTTGCATTTAAGCACACTCTGTAGTCATTCCCCATACAAAGAGTGCTTGTATTCTTCATTTAATACCCCATCTCCCTATTAACCGGTAAAATAACTTGTACTTTTCCTTTTCATTAATTGTTAATATTCTAAGAACTTACTATTAATTACTACTACTGCTACAACTACTACTACAAATAATAATAATAATAATAATAATAATAATAATAATAATAATAATAATAATAATAAATATCTATGTATAACCAAAGCTAATATTTTTCTTTTGCGTGCAGAATTGTAAACTTAATTTAAGCTACAGAAATCCTAAAGATATATATTGATGTCTTCTTTATCCGTTGATGTTGCATTGCGGTCTATATATCAACTACATACTCCCCTAGATACGAATTTGTGACTGTGTGTCTGTTCACACAAATCCGGATCTACAGGGTATATATAGATGACAGGTGTCCTCTTGACAGATATCGAATGAAGTGACTCACCTTGACAACTCCTCCTCCATTTCAAGGTGTTACACCTGGAATTATCTGCCTTTATTGTATCATTGATCTACTAATGGAATAGACTAGACCTTTCTTTTCACACAGGGAGACAAGCTAGACAAGACCTTTACTCTTCAGTGCAGGTACAGTTATTGAGGAACAACGCTTGTATGAAAAACTCGCGAAATAAATACAAAAGCAAACAAATCACTGCAAATATTTTATGGGTTTCAAATATTCACGACGGATATGTTTTAAAGCTGTAGGTTGTTCATTGACCGATGCAAAACTATTAATATGTTACCAAATAAAGTGATGTCGTAATACTGTAATGCAGTAAATGTGTGTGTGTGTGTGTGTGTGTGTGTGTGTGTGTGTGTGTGTGTGTGTGTGTGTGTGTGTGTGTGTGTAAGCTTGACCACTGCAATTTGTTCATTTGTTAAAGCCGTTAAAAAATATTATAAAACGTTGCATATACTTTGTGTGTGGTACAACACATCCGAGGATGTAGATTGAAAATAAACCACAGTACATGGACTAATTGAGAAGGTCAAAGAAAGCGCCAACTGAAATGAAACACAAATAAAAAACTTCTCATTGCAGGACAGCCCTGTTTAGCCTACAGACCCTATGCCAATTACAGTGAATAAAACGTATTTACTTTGCTCAGTGTCTTCTCAACACTAAAATCTGATATTTCGATACAATTTGTGACAAATTGATTATAACTTTAATTCAGTGTGTGTGTGTGTGTGTGTGTGTGTGTGTGTGTGTGTGTGTGTGTGTGTATTAGTATTAATATAATATTAAGCTTGCGGGTACGCTTGCCAAGGTGTATAATACATGGTGACAATTAAATTACAGTTTGTACAAAGTGTCATTATAATTTTGCTATTTTGTTCTAATTTTGTTAGAATATTAACAGCGAAATACAATAAAAATATTATTATTCAAACTATATATAGACACTATTGTCTGCGCGTCCAAATGTATACTTTAACGCATTCTAATTTGTTCTTAATTATTACAGTGATGAAACTTTCTTTGTCAAAGCAGGTGTGTTCTGTATTATCGATCTTCTTTGATAAAATGTTTTAGTACAGAAGGCAAATTTAAAAAGTTTAATTTACTGATGGGTCAGTTCGTTAACATTAAAATTAAACAGATTAAAATCTAAATATTAATTTAAACACAAATATATTAACAGTTATTTATTTACAAATATATGCTTGCAAATAATAACGAATAAAACGAATGCAGCAACATTAATGTTGAATCTAGAGCATCCTTATCTTTTTCCTGTTAGTGATTGCCTATTGGAATGATCCTCTCTCTTGCTTTGGTCTTCTATTTCCCGAATCTGAAATTCCTAATTTCTTGCAGAATTTGGGTTTGTACTTTCAAAATGATAAGGACAGTCTTTGGACCAATCTATTGAGTAAGATTTTAAATAGTTTTTGCAGATACAGATTTTTTTACATAGTGCGAGTATTGTGCTATATAAAAGCAACATTTGTTAACTATAACAAGCAACATGGCTAAATTTAGAATACTATTATAGTAAAGAGAAAGTTCGTCCTTTCTGTCTACTGCAACCCTTTCACCTCCCGAAGTCTCCGACCTCGCCTTCACCCCATCTCTATCGCTCTCTAAAAGTCCTCGAGCCATCTGCTTAATTTTAGGGTTAATGCCTACACCCATAGGCGTTTGAAACAGAAGAACAGTGACTTCAGCCAAGGGATACATATTCACCATATAATACACACAAGCAACCGAGTTTGTCGAACTTGAAATCAAACTCATAACTCCGTTATGAAAAGGGGGGGGGGCATGCTCGCGACACTGCACCAAACACGTGGTCCGCTCAGGCAAAACACCTGCAGAAGAGAGCGCGGCGATATGTAAATGAAGGGCCAATTTCTTTACTTACTTTTTTGCCTTTGCGCGTCGTCTCTCGTTTGTCCGACTTCTCTCTCCACGATACAGTCCTGTCGCCTTCTCTATAGGTGGGACGCCAACGGAACGGGACCCCATCTCTATTCCGAAGCCTTTCTTTCTGTCACGACGGTACCGCGAGCCCCACCGCCACCCCCGCCCTCCTTTCCTCTTTTTTCTAACGCCACAGGTTTAGCCCGTGACCTCGCCATGATACCTTCGCCTGTGCAACTCCCACTCATTTCCGCGATCCGATCAATAAAATTGTAAACAAAGGAACTGAACCACAAAAAAAGAGTAATAAAATAAAACATCGATCTAGTAATTTCGCTCGCTTAACCCGTTTCCCGGTGCCTCTAACCTTTCTTGGTGAGAAGAAGGGGGTTTCCCCTGCACAATGTAGCCTGCTGCCTCTCAGAAGTGCTAAAAATAAAATGCATGCTAGACTTGCTCCGTCGTGAGCATTAGACTACAACATCATTGGACGCTTTAAGGCATTTTGTTGTGGACTCTCAGGTTTTCGTATTAATCTTGCACTTTGGCAGTCTTTGTTAAACAGCGAGGCGTGTCACAAGTCCCAGTACATTTTAATATTTGTTAGACGCGTTGACCTGCAGTTCACCCCTTCTCTGGGTCTCTCCCACTCGCGAGTTCTATAGTAATGCATGCACAGTTTGCGTGCTCATATTGAATTGTGACCAGGTCAGTACTGTGAAGAAAAATGACTTGGAGTGGGTGGGGGTGTCATTCTAAATGTTTTTTGAAATCCACAAATCAGTTCAACCACAGAACACTTTTTTAATTAAAAAAGGCTCTATTTGAAAACAAAGCAGTCTATAGTTTATAACATTTGTACCACATAAAGCGTATAATGAAATTTGATATTTCAATCGTCGTGACAACATAAAAGTAAACTATTTGTAGTAACAAGAAAAGGGATTTTAAAATACCGTGGGTTGTCTTATATACTTGTATTATATATTTAAAGGACCGTGTAAACATTAAACATTTGTTCCACAAAAGCCTTAAGAATGCATGAAGTGATCATGAATTGTGTTTAAAAAAGACATGACCTGAGAAAAATCACAATGCACGCCACATCTCTGCCAGGCAACGGCACATGCTACGGTGGAATGGAAATTAATTCGATGAACTCTGCGTGAACTCCGAAGGGGACGCGTATTCTGATACAATTATTCCCCACTTATGCACTGTATTTTTCAAAATAGCTATTTGTTTAAAATTGTCATTGGCTAGCTAGGCTGGTCCGAATATTTATATCAATGTATCTGTATCATGTATTTGCTAAATTGTACATGTTAACATTGTACATGTTCACATTTTATTCTGACCATTGCTTGAAAAAGCTCTGTTATTAATTACACATGAAAATAGCACTCTCACACCCTCGCTATGTTTAAATTACAGATTATATGGTATGTTCACATTTAGTAAAAATACGTTCATTATTCAAACATAAGCTGTAATGTTATTCGAATAGTTTCTCTATAGCCTTTGCTTCCAGTTTGAAGTAAAGGGTGTATCAGTTCTGAAATTGTGAAGTTCTTTTAGCTTTAACATTTTGCCATGCTATATTGATGCCATATGAATTCAGATTGTGATTCCGTTGTTTCTCACCCTTGTCAATAATTTTTATTTACAAATCTTTTAATAAGCAGGAACATAAATAATAATAATAATAATAATAATAATAATAATAATAATAATAATAATAATAATTATAAAGCATTGGAAATATTTTTTATTTTTAAGCATTCGTTTTAATATATATATATATATATATATATATATATATATATATGTTTTACATCAAATTATAAATTAATGATAAGATAATGTTTCTTCTTCCAAACTAGTTTAAGTAACATTTTATAATTGTAAGTTATTTCTTGCATAAGATTGTATTATTTTAGGGCATAGTAATTATTATTATTATTATTATTATTATTATTATTATTATTGTTGTTGTTGTTGTTGTTGTTGTTGTTGTTGTTAGTAGTAGTAGTAATAGTAGTAGCAGTAGTAGTAGTAGTACTATAACAGCAACAACAACAACAGAATAGAGTTTTTTTTTTTTTTGACCTTCGTTTAGGGTCTGGATCCATTGCGCTCTTTCTCATCAGTTTGAGTTTTACCATTTTTTTTTTCACATGAAACTAAGATGTAGCTCCTCACTGCTTCTCCATCTCCTCATTTCCTTTCCTCCTCTTCCTCCATCTCTCTCACTTTGCCATTGACATCTAGCAATTGGTCTAGCGCACAGTCGACAACCAACAGTCAAATCTCACACCACATAAACTTTTGACCCCTCAACTTTCTGACCCCGCTCATTTCTCGTGTCTGTTTGAAAAACTGGTTCACATACGATTGCTCATTGTCATTAAAACTATACTATACAAGAAAGAGTTACATGGCGATCTGAAATTATTTTGTTGATGTTCAGCAAACAGGTTTACAAACCATGAAAACAGTGATATAGAATGCATAAAAAGAGCTGGCATATGACAAGAAGACGAACGCGCTAGAGAAAGTTAAGTTCTATTAATGACCCGTGAATCCCAAATACTGAAGTTAAGAGAATATGTACTAATGTGGCTTGTTTAAAAAGGACATACGACTGGTTATCGTGTCAACTGTAGAAGCCTGCGCTTTAATTTTTTGTGAAGTTGGTCTAAAGCGGGCTCTGCTGGTGACTTTAGAGCGTTACACTAAACGACATCTGTTTAAACAGCAAATAGAGAAACAATCGGGATGGTGATCGTGAGTGAGTTTAAGTCAATTTAAAATGTTTAAAACTATTTATTCATCATGCTTAATTTTTGTCATCTCAATATAACACAGGAAGCAATTTGGTCCGTTTGAAATTATATCTAAACTTAAGTCATTTAGAGAAACTATTTATTAACATTATAAACGTTAATATCTCTCATTTTTATTATTCTTATTGTCCTACTATTTTTCTTTTTTTTTACAATATATATTCCTTTAATTCAATAAAATAGACAGAAAACCTCAAAACTTTAGAATGGTTTGTTAGAGATCTCAACTCCTTTAACTAATCACAAATAGTTTACAGTGAAAGAGGAGTGAAAACATTCGTAATTTTATCAATCACCTTTTTCACCTTTTTTCGAGAGTAAACATGGCGTAATTGTGCGTGATGGACAAGCTGCATTGTTTTACGCCTGCGCCCTCCCAGTACTATTCGTCTGGTGACCTCTGGATGATCCCCTCCTCATGCATAATAGATGAGAAATGCTTTTGGACTGTCTATCCCTATCCAAAACGCATTATGACTTTAAAATTGCAATTTAAATGCTCAAAAATTCTTAAGTTGGTACCGACAAAGCTTACAAAAGCGCACACAATATTAATTTCTAGCGCACAGGTCCCAATAAAATGCATACCCCTTAAATAAATTTTCCTTTAAATTTATTATATAACAGTTAGTATATAAGTACCGCGTTTAATCAAACTGAATTATGTGTGTGTGTGTGTGTGTGTGTGTGTGTGTGTGTGTGTGTGTGTGTGTGTGTGTGTGTGTGTGTGTGTGTGTGTGTGTGTTTGTTTTATACTTTTCCAATTGTTAAATATGTGATATTCTTTCCAGACACCAAACAATTGTTTTTATTTCTAAATTTGCTACACAATTATTGATAAAGTATGAAATAACTTTTTTAATCATAAGTATTTAAAAACGCTTTTTTTTTCGAAGAACAAACACACCTGGACATCAAGTTCAATTGCCTAGTTTCTCATTAACATATACAACACCGAGGCAATAGTTAAGTCTGATTTTCTTAGCTACATGTTTTAAATATTATAAAATGAAGAAATGCATTGAATATTATTTAATTTAACTAAATTTAAGGCGTAAGCTACGAGGATTTTATATAGTTAAAAGGGACATTTAATGAACTAGAACATGACACTGTTTTGGGGCTTTTTGTTTATGTTCTAAGATTTTGGTCAACTTTTGTCGCACGCGTGTAACGTATTAAGACAAATGGCGAGCTTTAAAGCAGAAAAAGGCGCGTGTTCTAGTATGTAAAACCTAAAACCATAGAATGCATAGGATACAAAACCATCTAATATAAAAATGGCATGTAATATTTTAAATCTGACTTTGCAAATATCGCATATATTTTTGCAAAGTCATAAGATAATAAAGATTAGCAATTTCACCCTTGTTTCGCAACTACGTCAGTATTTGATAGACAACAAAAATGCAGAAACATTGATAAAGCAAAATATAAAAAAGTTATCATGACTTGCTAGATAGCAGAATGCAGGCAATTTAACATTTACATATATCGCGAATATTTACTTGTTTTAGAGAAAATGCTATCATTTAAGCCGCATCAAATGTGGTTTAATGATACAGTTTACAAAAAGAGCTTATCTCTAGCAAACCAGGTATATTGACATTGATACAATTCCCAGAATTATACAAATAGAAATATGGGAGAAATTTTCAAATGAATGATTTTTGTTTGTTTGTTTGTTTTTTAAATATTCCTATAACGACCTTCCATAAACTCCTTCCTATAACGGCCTCCCATAAACTCCTTAATCTATCTGTCTGCCTAGCAAAATATTTTGCTGGAGTATTTTTCAGTTATCTTGTCCGGAAAGTCCGCTGCCAGTGTGTGTTATTCACACATTTCCTTTTGAAAAATGCATGGGCGTGGATGAAACAAAGATTTACTTGTAGAACTGGGGGAGGTATATTGTAATGTTTTTAGTGTGTGTGTGTGTGTGTGTGTGTGTGTGTGTGTGTGTGTGTGTGTGTGTGTGTGTGTGTGTGTGTGTGTGTGTGTGAGAGAGAGAGAGAGAGAGAGAGAGAGAGAGAGAGAGAGAGAGATGTATGGAATTTTGTTTATATATTTATATACATTCATTTGTATTTTTAAACCATACTTTGGAAGTACTGTACAATATAAAACCATGCCATTAATGTTATTCTGAATTAAACTGAAATGGCGAGCAAAACAAGAACATTACGATATATTCTATAAGAAGTGAGACAAACTTAAGATATATTCATTGACTGTTTCATTGTATAAAATCCAGGGCCAGCCTATATGGGACTTAAGAATTACCACACCAGGATCAGCACATAATGCATTCATACTGAACAACAATTTGGTAACGATACAAAACGTGGCAAAACGTGAATTTAAGATTTAAGAGGATACCAGGTTGTTTGATCATTTTAGAAAGTTGAAACCTAGTAAATTCGTATCACCTTTGCTTGCATAGTCAATAGACCAAATTATACCTGGACAAACAGGCGATGTATTTCACGTTGGTTCTAAAGGTTAAACATGACCTGTTAATCGTGTTACGAGTTCTATAAACGCAGTTGAAACGACCATAGGATACTGTTCTCTCTTATACTTATCTCTTTTATCAATTATTGTACCAATCTCATGTTAAATGACTTACTTGGAGTTTGCATAGTCCTATCATCATAGCCACCTCCACATGGGTAGAACTGGCGAGACAGCGTGGACCAGACACGGTCAGAGCAGTGACATACGTTATTTTCCTCACTGCTGACCCTTTAGAATCCATTCGTAGCAGTTAAACCGTCACTTGCTTTCTAGTATGTGAAATATATAGTACATTGTCAACTCCCCAAAACCATAAAACTAACTTTATGGACCCCACGTGACTTTTGAGAGCCAGTAAGGGGTATCTGTCTGTGGCCTGCGCGATTTTTACGATCTAACTTCAAGATAAAACGCTCATCCATTTGACATGTAAATGTCATAGCCTCTTTTGGTATAGTTTGGTCAATGGCAAAAACTGAATCCCAAAAGGCAGCCGGCCAGGCGATATGGTTCACCTTTTGGACAATCTACTCGGCTCTCAAAAGTCGCCTTAGACGTAGCAAAGCGGTATGGCTGTGGTAAGTTTACAAGTTCGCTGCTTGTTTACTGAGAGGCAGGACTACTGCTAAATGAAGGTCTGTACATCACAAATAAAATTGTTTAACTGTCACAGACAGAAGGGCAAGTATGACATTACGTCCATAACAGTATTTAGATTTGGTTTTTACTGTGTATTTTATTTGACGTTTGTAATTTGTAATTAGTCACGTCTTTCTCCATCCGATCTAAGTTTTATGCTAATAGGCAACATTTTAGCATGGTCTGTAGGTCAGTTTCAATCTGTAATATGTCTTGTGGTCTACTGCAATTTTAGCATCCTGTTAGAATAATCTTGAGTAATCTTGTGATCTTTAAGACTTTTAAAAGAACTGTTGCACATAGTGTATTGAAAAAGAAATCGTTAGAGTATTAGGTAATGATATGAGACATACATATGCATTGGTTTTCCCGACGTGATGGGTCTGAATAATATGAGAACTTTATTTTTACTACAAGTTAAGCTACAAACAAATACAAAAAGCTAACTGGCAAAATGCGTACAGGCAGTTCGACATGGCTATTTTCCCACACACGTTTGTCATTCACTCTTCCTACTACAAATAGCCAAATGGTCACAATAAAAGTGTTGAATATGTACATTTTAGGAACATGAACATGATCCAGGAATATACAATTACATAATTTGAATATAACTATACACACTTAGGACGGATACAGGACTCTAGAACTATTTACATTTTTTCAAAAATAATTGAAGAATTTTAGCACATGACAAAAGTCTAATGAGTTTATCTAGACAATGACTTCAAACATATATGACCATGGAACACAGAAGCCTTACTTCTGCTAAAATTAATGCAGTCACAACAAGAGCTTGCTGACTAGAGCATCACTTCATATTTGGGCAGAAGCATCGCTGTAAACTCAAAGGTATACAAGGCATAGGTAGTAAATAAGTTATAACATTTAGTTAACATGCTAACTCTCAGAGCATTATACATAGCACTTGACAAACAATATTCATTACAAGGACATCGAGCGGCTATTTTTTCTTTTTCTTTTTGTTCATTTTCTTTTTTCGAAATAATAATATTTTTTAAAGATCACCATGTGAACACTGTGTTTTTATTATTTTATCAGTACCACAGAAAAAAAATAAGTTGATTTAAATACCCCCAAACATGCCGGAAGGTGCCGCTTTTACAGTACTCAGTAATAGTCTGTTGAATTTTTCCCATCAATACTCCCCTCGCGATTTCGTTGCAGCACTTACAGCATAATCTGCGTTACCACTATGGCTGGAAAGCGCTACCTGCGGTAGCCAGACTCATGCTCTTCAACTTATTGTCCTTTTTCCATTTCATCCGCCGGTTTTGGAACCAGATCTTAATTTGACGTTCTGAGAGACATAGAGCGTGGGCTATCTCTATCCTTCTTCTCCGGGTGAGATACCTATTAAAATGGAACTCTTTTTCCAGCTCTAGCGTCTGATAACGGGTATAGGCTGTTCGGGCCCTTTTTCCATCTGGTCCAGTCATATCTGCATGGCAAGATTGGAAAGAAAACATTAGCGAGAATGGCGCAATACAGCATTAGAACAGTAGATCGCCAAAAGTGTTTTGCAATTTGGATATTTGCATGCAAATACTCTTGACGGCCTCACGATTTATGACTGAATGAGTACAGTGCAATCACCAATTGGTACAGTGCACATTTGTGCGTAAAAATCCTTTTTTTTCTTTTTACTATTCGTTTTTTGGTTTTTGTGTTTTTTTTTTTTGCATTCGGTGAACACATAATAGTTTTCCCATGTAACGAAGAGTATTCTTTTGGTTTCCACTAGTCGACAATGTTTCTCAGTACTTTTGTAATTTTTACTGGATGGTTTTACTCACCCAAGTAATCACATTCCTCTGCGCCATAAAACGGACTTTTAAAAGAAACAACAACTTCTAAGCATTTATGGCTTGCTGTCCTCTCTTCCACCTCTCTCCCTTTCTCTGCTACAGCTTGCGAGGTTCCACGCTTGAAAGATTTATGACACTTTGAAAATAAGTAAAAGCTGATTCCTCCCCACTGTTTGAAAGCAAATAACTTCTAAACACAAATTAGACGATACTCATTCACAAACAGTAACGTAGCGTAAATATGACAATATGAGCGTACCGTGGCTTATGTGTAGTTTCCGCATCCAAGGGAATATTTGTGGCGCTTGGCCATCGGTGGTCGCCGAGCTGGTAGACGTTGCCGTGGTCTCTTGCTTCTGTAACGTCCGCGGAGCTTGGTTGGCCGCTCTGTGGGAGCTTTCTTCGGTCTCAGATGAAGCACTAGCCTCGTCAATTTCTGTAAAATGTGTACTGTTGGTGAGGTTACTACTCGTAGCGGAAGAGCTTTGGTCCGAAGGGGGTGAAGAGCCTTTGGGTCCTAGGCTCTCGCTGTTAGAGCAGGGCAGCGGCTCCGGGGATGCGAGTGAGCAGCTTGAAGGCTGACGGAATCGCGTCTCCGGGGCTGGAGATTGGAAGCCCCGGGAATTGTCCCCAACCGCCCCAAAGTGGCCAGTACTGGCTGATCGGTTGACGCTTAGGTCCATCCCATTGTAGTTGTAGCCGTAAGAGCCTGAATGCATGGTGCCGGAGTCCCTGTACGAGGCGTTCATAGCGTTGCTGCTAGTTCCATAATTTAGTAACTGATAGTCAGGGCCATTTGGGTAGCGCCCTGAGAACGAGTTTACAAAGTAAGAGCTCATTTAGGTTGTTTTAGCGAGCTTGATTTGTAGATCTTGGTCGTTATAACGCTGTGCTTGACGATTTATGATGTATTAATGAATTATAGCAATGCACTGTACTTCGTTTTTGCTATGTATGCGGCCAAATATGGGGGTGGGGGTGCGTTTGGGAATCACGTGCTTTTGTTGACCAGTCGTAAATTCTCACTGATGACTTCAAGAGGTAATTCATGCTCTATGGTTACAAATGATGACGAGACGGGGAGTTGTAGCCTCGAGCATTCGTGTGCCTCCCATTGCAAGAATATGTTGCATGTGAGCAGACAGCGTCACCTACTGGCGATGTAATTTATAGCACAGTAAACCCTTATCTAGGATATGTATCTATTTTTCTTTTTCTTTTTAATTATCGCTTTTAGTGAGAACACAAATACACAACTCTTGTACTCAAAAGAATTTTTAATTCTAAAATAATGCCGAATTTGTAAGGCAGTGACTAAAAATTTAAGGTTATCATGATTTGCATAAATAGATGTATGTACATGTGACATTATTATTATTATTATTATTATTATTATTATTATTATTATTATTATTATTATTATTGTTGTTGTTGTTGTTGTTGTTGTTTGTTGTTATTATTATTATTAGCGTCTCATTCATAATCTAATGATTGACAAAAATGAGATATTTAGATTTATATTTGTTAAATTTTAGGTCCGTTTGAGAACCAAAAAGAGCCCTCCTTGGTTCCGTTTGAGAACCAAAAAGAGCCCTCCTTAAGCCATTAGGAATGTAAGATTGTGATAGATAACCTGAGTTGATATATGGTTTGTTGACACGAAGGCACAAGTTATTTCATGCATGTGCAGCATTATGTTCTTTTTTTTTTTTGCTTACATTTAAACCAGAAAAACATGGACCAAGCTGGGATAATCAAATATCGACAATTTGACGTCTACGCATTTTAAATAGATTTAAAGTAAATAAATAAATAAATAAATAAATAAATATGTGTTCAACGTAGGACTGTAAATATGTTTGCATGATTTCTATTATAGCAACCACATGTAACTTGTATAGCAAGATATTGGTAAGAAATGCATGTCATGTGTAAGAAATATGTTCATTTCTTAGATATCTTGCTATTAGCGAGTCTGCAAATAACGCGTTTTTGAATAGCAAAATAGACGCTTCTAATAGGAGCCTCTAAGACTTTCTTAAATGCCCATTTTCTCTGGGTGAATGCACAGTACGGACAGGTCAGCTTTCTCTTTTGGTCATCAGTTAAAAATCACTGAACCCCTTCCTTTCACTTTGCATGGAGTATTTTGCCGCTGAACAGTGGGGTGGCTTGACTTTCAGTGGGGAAAAGGGAAACTGGGTTTTGATTGACATGATATTTAGGTTTACCTGTTCCCTATTGCTGCATGGGGCTGCCTATTTTCTTATGTTGCGTCCAATGTAACTTTTTGTCTTGTGTTTTCTATGCACACTTATACAAAAATGTTGTAAATAATAAATAGACTAATTCACGCTGTGCTCTCCAAAAATACGAGAACTTTGCTACGTGGAAAAAATAATGACACATTTGATGATAGAAATCATACTTCATATAATATGTTTTTCAGAAATAGTCATTTCTGTTTCTAAAATAAGTGTCACCAAACAGGGCATGTCAGGTGAAATCTTTCCTCGTTTATTTAATTGTCTCTCCTGATAAATATTACAACAATTGGAATCCACATACAAAATCAATAGACTATAACCGTGAACCCGGCTTCTTAGTTTAGAAAAGAAAATGAAAGCTCTCTATTTTCCATAAATTCAGTAAACACCTCACACATTTAATCACCGTAACTAAAATGTGTCATTTCGTACAATGAGATTTTATTTTATTTTATTACAGCTTAAATATGAGTACGAATGTAACATTTAAAATGTGTTACACATATCCGTTTTATATCCAAGAAGAAAAAAAAACTAAATCATACTTAGCACATAAAAGACATTAATTAGAGACATCATGTAAGAGTTAAACAAAATAAATTGAAATGTATAAGTGGAATGCTACAACGAATTTACCAATACAACTTCAACGAAGCAAATCTATGTGCATGGAGAGTTTTTCCTTCTGATGAGTTATTGAGGTGTCTGCTGCTCTTTGCCATAATTTCATTCTGTCCTCTTCTCGTCTTTCTCCTCGCCACTGGTTTGTGATGAGTTGATTAATTTGTTCTCCTTTTTCCACTTCATCCGCCGGTTTTGAAACCAAATCTTGATCTGGCGTTCCGTCAGGCAGAGAGCGTGCGCAATCTCAATACGGCGCCTGCGGGTAAGATACCTGTTAAAATGAAACTCTTTTTCCAACTCCAGCGTCTGGTAACGGGTGTATGTCTGACGACCCCTCCGACCAGGGTTACTGAAGGTCCCTGTCCATGAAATGGAAAGAGGAAGGGTGGGGGATAGTATCACATTAACGCCAAAGCATGCATATTATAATGATTATAATGACAAATGTGTACTAGGAAAACAGCTTGAGGACAGTAACATGACTTGCAAATTTTATGCCCACAGCCAATTATTAAGTGTTCACAATGCTATCGCCTGCGACTGCTCGAATAGTGGCAGATATTCATGATTTAAAGTAAAAAGGTTGTCACTAAAACACTTTAAGACAGATACTATAATTTCCCGTTGAGTTATTGTGGACTATCTAACTCTTGCTATTAGCTGGCATGGAAAATCAGTATTTGATAAAAATCAGTTTCAAAACTATATATGTTTAGTTTCCTACATAGGCTACTACAATTATGTAAATTAGGATTATAATTCGGACTTTTTTTTTTACTATGTTTTATGATAGTGCTTAGAGAATCTCATCAGAACGGCAATGTCACTTCATAATAACAGACAAGGAATCCCTGTTGTTTTACAGCAATTCAAACTACAATGTTATAAAGAAAAATTATATGATATTCTAACAATAAAGGTAACGCGTTTTTACAACTGAAAGGCTCCTCTCTGGTTTTAGTATAACACTGTCGAGGCGAATATATGCTGGAGAGAGAATACTGTATTTACACTTTATGTGCTTCCGGATTTACACAGTCGGTGAAGTAACAGACTTTAGTTCTGTAGCCTAAATCAGGAATGGCAAAAACATAAGGAAACATTAGAACATGTACATACCACTGCACGAGTTCATTCTTTGCATCCATGGGTATACTGGCACTGACGGCTTCTGTTCGTCGCCCTCGGTGTAGATGTTTTTCCCAAGCGATTCTGTGCAATCTGTTTTTCTGTGCTCCTGATTGTGGATAAGAGAGTGTTCTTCTATGCTAGAGAGGGCACAGGCGTTGTCCTTTTCTCTGCAAAAGCTTGCTGCCGCGTAATCGCAGGAACCGATGGTGGTCGCCCTGCCGTAGGCACCGTTCGTCTGCTGGTAAAAGGAAGAGTGGTATGCCTTCTCCTGGACACTGCTAGTTCCATAAGCAGCACCGGGATAGTGTCGTAAAGGGTCTGTGTATCCGGAGGAGTATAAGGGTATCTGTCCCAAAAATGACTCTTGTCCTCCGGGCAGAGCCACCGGGAAAGTAGAATTTACAAAATAGGAACTCATTGGGAGGGCACGGTTCTTTTCCTTGGTTTATGATTTGTTGTGTTTTATAGTCCAAGCGGTTTAGCTATTAGTAGTTTATCGGAGATTGGGTTTTAGGTGAAGGGGGGTTGCTGGGTGGCTATGTGCCAGTGCGGGACAGAGGAATACCATACCATCTGACCAGCCACTGACCAATCGCAAGCGACCTTGCGTGCAAATTAGTACCTTTTTTTGGTTGGGGGAATAAGGAGTTGTAGTGGTGACCGTATTTTTTCATCCGTTCTCTGTTCATTTTCTTTGAATGACATTGCTTAAAAATAATAGCATTTTTAAACGCTAAATTTAACACGTTGACACATTCCCCACCTCTTTTTCCGTAGAGGTGTATGTAGTGACATAGAATAAGATATTTTTAAGAAAAACAAGCGGAGTTCCAATAAATGACATTTTCACTATTAAGTGCAGTTTTATTCAATTGGAATGTTGTATTTTCAGATACGCGATTAAAAAAAAAATAGACAGAGACATAGAAGCATAATAATACCCATTATCTCAGAGTAATCTAAAAATAATAAATAAACACGAAAAGCAATTTTAGCAAGAACATAATGAATATCTATCATATCATCGCAACCCTGTTGATTTGAATATATTTTGGGATAAACGTACTACAGCCCAGAAGTTTGAATGTGCAAATACTGAACAACTTGCAAGGAGGGTGATGTTAGTATTAATTCATTTTAATATAAGGTAGTGTCCTTTGTCCACATGTTCTCCCTCCGATTTTTAAACTTGTATGTGGTGTGATAAAACTATTTGGCACATCCGTCCTTTCTAAACATGCAACGACTCATGAACGACTCACGACTGTATTTCATGCATGAAATTCCCAACTTGGATTAAAACATTTCGCCTGCAAACTCGAGAATGTAAGTCGGTACTATTTTTGCTTTTTTCGAGAGTGCGTGTGTTTGTCATTAACCAAGAGTACAGTTATAATGGCTGGAGTCCTGTCGTTATACAACCACTGAACCATTTGGGACAAAAAGTGGATATTTTTAAAAGTGGTTGGGGGTTGTGTGTGCGTTTTACTTTCATTTCAATTTCCTTCTTGCACGACGAGGATGCTGCCCTTCCTTTGGCATTGCTTGGTTTTCTGTGAGCGGAAAGCATCTATTGTGTATCCACTTGCATGGGAAATCAAAAGGAAACTGTAATTGTTCAAAGTATTGGTAATGAGTAATATCAGCTAGTGGTGATTTGTTATTTATGAATTTTTAATCAGTACGGCTGACAACGCGAGGTTTACTCTATTCTAAAAATCGGTTCCCTATTTTTAACTCGATTTTAAAGTAATTTTTGTATTTTTTGTTTTTCTCTGACAGATATTTTATACAGACTGAGAAGCAAATAAATCTGAAAACGGTTCATCATAACAGTCCGGAATGCAACGCAGCTGTCATAGACGATCGCCGTGGACGAAGAAAATCACTTCAAATATATGACTTTATTGTTTATTGTAACCTCATCTAAAGTTCTCTGCATTTGTGGTGGCATAGGATATATTGTGAGTATGCTTGTTCCCGCGTTACATTTTCTCATGGTATATATTTCTGCATAGTAGCCCATTATTTTTTACCTGTTACAAGTTTTTCATGTTTCGCTTTGTGTGTGTGTGTGTGTGTGTGTGTTTTTTTTTTTACTTCTTAAAATCATCATATACCATTACCTTAAAATGTATTTTTATTTTCACAAAAAATACAGTTGGTTTAAATACCACATCTTTGAGGTCGATGCTAAATGAAATAAGTTTGTGTAACTCCATAGAATAGATCTCTGTATATGCACTGTGCATTCTTGGCCAATGAAATTGCATTTGCTTGATTTGTTTTATTCATATTAAATGTGATTAATAAAATTAATAAAATCAAGTTAATATATATTTAGAATGACAAATGTTTATTGCCATCCTTAATCATGCTTATTTTTGTTTTGTTAAGAATATTAAATAACAATTTGGGTGAAAATGTAAATTTATTTACATAAATTAATGAGACTGTTTGGGTTAAATAAATAAACTAAAAGAAAAGAAAACTCTACCTTTTTACTTATTCGGAAGTTCTGCGGCCCGTTTCTCAGTTTATGAGTTTATACTTCGCATGAGATAAATACCTCTAAAAATGCATTTTGATAAGACAGCAACTTCAATGATTTTTAATTCAGACACATTTATATTTGCATATCAAACAATACGTCAACTTATGGACTAAGTATTTTTGTATGCGACTAATATTGTACAAAAAACAAGGCCATGCATTGCATACTTTTTCGAAAAAGGAATACATTAAAGGGAGTTTCTACTTATTTTGTATGCTACAGTATCCACGCGTAAAAAAAGAACGCAGATTATAGTTATTCGGCTACTGGGCTAATTAAAAGCGAATCTAAATATTATTGTCTGCTTATAAAAAGAACAAAGTCTGTTCGAAATAGTTAAATGTTTGACAAAGTTTAAAGGCCAAGTCCACATAAACAAATCTATACAGATTTACCAAGCTGTTTTGCTGCAAGACTCTAGAAGGGCCCCTCCCATTTCTCGTTTCATGTCGCTACTCTTTTCTATCTTTTCGGCTACTGGGCTCAATACTTATTCTAGCTTAAACTGTAACAAGAGGGGGACAGTAACCAGAACCCATAACCGCGCGCGCGTGTGTGCGTGCGTGTGTGTGTGTGTGTGTGTGTGTGTGTGTGTGTGTGAGAGAGAGAGAGAGAGAGAGAGAGAGAGAGAGAGAGAGTGAGAGAGAGCGAGAGAGACAGAGAGAGAGTGAGTGAGTGAAAGAGAGAGTTAGTGAGAGAGAGAGGAAGAAAGAAAGAGAGAGAGAGAGAGAGTGAGAGAGCGAGAGAGACAGAGAGAGAGAGAGAGAGAGAGAGAGAGAGAGAGAGTGAGAGAGAGAGAGACTAAGCACTCATTTCAGACAGCACTGTGGCGATTTACCAGAGAATGGAATAAGGAACGATCATCCGCTTACTGTGGAAATTTCAGGAAACAGGATAGTACTTATGAATCAATATTTAACTCCAAGGCTTTTCTGATCAATTAGCGAAAGCAGACACTTCAAAGAGCAGCAACAACAGCCTCAAGAATTTACAGCCTCTGCATTCTTTTACATTTTACTGCCATCGGGCTGAGCAGCCAAACCTTTTAGGTTTTCTGTTATCTATGGTCCTGTTTGATTTATTGCTCTTTTTTCAAAGATTAGCTACTTGCAAGTAGCTTTTCATTACTTTTCATTAAAATACAAACATACTGAAGATGAAAAGGAAATCTCGAGATCAAACATATATAGACTATTAAAAAAAACTAAAACAGTAGACGAGAGGAAAAAAGAGAGAGAGGCAAAAATACTAACATTTCTATTATACTGATACTATGTGATGTACCCACTGAAACAAATGCATACACTGTGATACTGTGATAGTGCGGCAACTGCTCATTGTCATAAAAAATCTCTCTCTCTCTCTCTCTCTCTCTCTCTCTCTCTCTCTCTCTCTTTCACACACACACAAACGCACACAAGTCATCTGTCCTAGCGAACGTCGTGACGTGAGCAGACACACGGTCAATACATAAAGTATGACGCTAGATGGCACCAAATAGCAAGAAACAGATTCAGCCACAAAGACTGCGTTCAGCGGATGGGGTCTGCATTTCACAAACAGGCAGACAGACACATAGCCCACCTTCTCATCATTATATTGTTAAGATGAAACTACAGACATAAATGAAACAGGATTAGCCTCATTCTACAGTAAAAACAATATGTGCCTACGTTGCTTTTAAAACATCGATAGGGCGATTAATTATGTGTAACCTTTGATAGATAGGCCTTTTTTAGGTGACTATAGGCCTATTGATTGATTCATTATAGATTACAAATTTAAAGAGAATGCAGGTACGTTACTGTAAATATCACCATAAATAATGCATAGTATTACAGTTGTTAATATTTCGATAAAAAAAATTGTCTTGCAATGAGCTATAGCGATTGAGAAGGAAGCTCAAACAAACGAAAAACAAAGGGTGCACGCCGATTGTGACCTTGATGGAATAGCTGAGTTTCTCGGCTAGACATATCACAAGCATGGTCTAAAATAATTGTCATAATAAAAACATTAGCAAAATTTTAAACGGGTTTTGTATATTGATCTGGAGTTATTTACGTTCGAGAAAACTTTAACCATAGAATGGAATCAGAGTCGTTTAATTATTGCAGAATTGTTTAATTATTTGCTATATATGTTACACGACATTTATTCGTTTGGAATTAGATTACTGCCATTCTCATTACTGCCATTCACATCCATATTCTGTCAGCATTTAGTGTGCAAAATGCGGCACTGCATCGTGCATCTTAATTAAACGCATTCCATGTAATAAGTGGTCCAAGAAAGTACAGCTACGATCTGATTGGCAACCAAGCCAGTACATCAAACATATCTCACAGCATCACTGACCTCACTTTCCACACCGCAATGATTGCATCCACAAGCTAAAAACAACCGTGACTGATATTTGTATCATACATCTAAAGAAAATTCTCGAAAATCGTTTAAAACAAGACTAAAATGGTTTAATAAACGTGCGCTCCATGCAGCTACCTAAAACTCCTTTATAAAGATGCTTAAACTGATGGTCTCTGATAACTATAGCACGTATAAAATTACTCTTTTTTACTCAAGCTGCATGAGCGTAATTCGAATTAATCATTACCTTAAAAATATATCGTATCTTACCTTTGCTGATAAATCGTTAGATTGCGCTAAGACAGTAGAGAGAATCCTTTGCCGTTGGTCACGCTGGGAAGCCCTGTTGCCCTGCCCGAATCCACCATTAGTGCAAACCAACAGTAATGCCATTGCTTCAATCCTTCTTGGTCACATTAGTCAACGGCATTCGAATCCACGTCTGAAAAAATGCACGAAAATCTGCCGCGTGTCCAAATCCCAGTCAGACTCTTAATCGTGGAGGAAATCCCAATCTTAGTCGGCCACATTAGCATAGCGAGCGCAAAAGAGGCTGGTCTCCCTGTTCTGTTACTAGGAGACAAAACAGCTAGCGTAAACTATATGTATATCTTGATTTTTGCCTAGTATAGATAGAAGGAGGACAGTTAAAGAACATGGCGAAGCTTCATAAGGCGCAGCGGCCAAAAGAATGCTGCAATATAACCACTTGGGAAATCATAAAAAGTTCACGTTCACGGTAACACATCCACATGACCATCCTCGGCCAATCCCAGGATCCAGGCACTCATAAAGTTCTATCACAAAGTTGTAAATTTTCATAAAACAACAAGGAATTTATTGCATTTCTCCTCAGTGCCTAAGATACCGTCGCCATCTTTTTCTTTCAAAAAGCTTGGAAAATAGAGAAGGAACTTAAATATTTGTTACGCGTACAAGACTTGGCGCTGATTAGATATTTTCATAATCGACTGACGAAAATGAATTTCTTTAGCCCCTTTTACGTACACGATCATGATAGGTGGATTATTATGTGTTTATTATATAAATTTAGTAGAGAGGCAATAGTGGTCATCTTTACATTGTAACATCAGGAAACAATTTAGGGTAATGGAAAAGAAATATTTTAATAAGGTATACTGGTTTTAACCGAAATCTGTTACGTACCCTGGTGTGCAACAGCCAAATGATGTTATGTGTTATAAGATAATTTTGCGAGGCAATCATGTTTTAAGAGACTACATATTTAAACACAAAACTCTTACAACACATCAAAAGCAGTTTCACAACCTCAAAAGAGTTCTAAACAAATATAGACATGCGCGCTGTTAAGGTTGCGAAACAACCCTGTTATATAAAATGAGGTATAGACTGAGACTGCAAGATAATATTATGTGTGTGGTTATTAGCTTAATTATTTTACATGTGCCTGTTATTTAAATAATATACTATAAAAGACTATTAACGTTTAATTATATTTACAATATTACGTTGCCATGAAATATGATCGTTTACATTTGTAATCATCATGTTGCCAGCTAATCTGACAAATGTCAACAGGAACAGACATTTTGTTTGCATCATGTCACAATATAACAAAGCGATTAAGACACTACGCAGCGTTGTATAAAAAACAAGTATCTGTCTAAATTTGTCTGAATTTTCCCAAGTTGAAAATGCGACTTTTTCATGAGTAAAATCTTCGATCAAAAAGACAATAATTAGAGGAACACCCAGGACCGTACTGATATTAAAATCTATTGACCTGTTTCCTTTCCACTTACTTCTTTTTGTTCTTTTATGGCGTTTTCCGGCCTGTTT
>JAAGKR010002123.1:26432-61432 GCA_011419295.1 Clarias macrocephalus | reverse complement strand
GAAACCCCTTAAAGTGAAAATACCTACGTTTTAACTATTTATACTTTAATATTTATTCTCTTTAAAAGAAGATGACTTGCTAAATCTGACATATGACTAATACACCACGTGGGATTACGAAGCGTCGTTCATGATATGTGCCATGGGTTATTTTTATGTTAAAGAAATAGATTAGGCTAAACATGTCAATACACAATACACATTCATATTAGGGACGCTAACCGCATTGTAGATTTGAGAAAGGGGAAGAACTTTTGGAAAAAATATTAACCAGTTAAATGTCGAGCAAGAAAATAAAAGTAAATTTCGTATCTGGTACACGTACCACTTTAAGTTATGAAAGCGATTTATCAGATTCAATTCTGCTGCATTTGATTTAAATATAAAAGTTAATAGGTCCTCCCCATACCATGAAGTCAACAAAAACGGATATCAGCTGACGAACATGACAGTAATACAGCTTTTCAATTAAATATCCCATAACAATAGGTTAAATCAACTTCAAATAAATCATTACAGACGTCGAAAAAAGCACCTGTCAAATTTTAGATTTTAGTTTTCTTAGTTAGATCGCCATTGCACATTTAAATAAGCCATTTTATCCCCCCTGCGCTCTTTTTCTCAAATAAGCATTATGTCATTTAAAACCAGAGGCTGCCACAAACCTGTACTTTCCCTCCACGGAAATAGCCTGAGATTGTCCTCTTGCTGATGGCAGTAGCGATGCTGCGTCTTGCTACAACTGGAAATTTAACTACAACCTATGTTTTATTATGACGAGTACATACCCTAGGTCTGAGTAAAAAGGCTATTGATGTATCGAAGCCCACTAGAGGGGCTGAGGACGTAGGGGTGAGAGTGATTGCCCGTGCTGGTCCGTTGTAAACTAGACGCCAAGGCGCAAGTTTGCTTGTGCAAGGCTCCAGTTAGAAAGACTGAACTCGTGTCATGGTGTTGACAAAAACGTATTAGCATAATACAGGGAACTCATAATTCAGGTTTTAGGGTATCTTTAACGAACTTTAACTTTATTTTACAGAAAATATATAAACCAAAATCGCTATCTAAATTACCACGTGACAGTGGACACGTGACAGAAACTCTTCCTATTGGTTATATGCTTCTATCTGACATGAGCAAAAAACTTAGCTGGCTCTCCAGCTACAGCAGACGGCGCGGAATTGTTCAAATACAGATAAGATAGTCACAGTTTATATAAAGGTAGAGCAGAAAGAAAATTGCTTAACTATTGATTAATTTTCACCCGATTCAGTATCAAGCAGTATATTATTCAGCAATAACCCGGTCAGAAATATAAAAGTTATGGGAGGTGACCTTTCAGATTTTGGAAGATGTCGTGTGGCTTAAAGAGCACAACCCCAGTGATACATTTGAGGTATTTATTTAGATGTTCAATGCTTATATTCTTTGTGAGGATCCCCCTAAAATTTGCCAGTTAGTTACAAAAAAGTCATCAGTGACGACTGAAGAACCTGTGTAAACTCGGATATGTCCCCTTAAGAGCACCGATATGGCATAGTAAAGGATAACCCAGCGTCACTTAAAATATGTTTTTTCTTCAGTGTATCCATATAGCTGGTGCTTTTACCGCAACCATTTTCATGGCACTGTTTTTCTTAGCTACTTCAGAAATATGTGCCCGCGCGCGTGTGTGTGTGTGCCTCTGTGAGTGAGAAAGAGAGAACACGAGGGGGGGGGGGGGGCCGCGGACGAGGTGTTTGAGAGTCAATGTACTTGGGTATCGGATCATCTTAAATACAGTGTTTGGTACCATAAAGTATCTGGCTACAATATTAGTCTATTAAAATAGTAAGGATAATAATGATAATTTGAAAATCTTACTAGGGTAACGTAAATATATAAAAGTTAAAACACCAAAGTTTTCCGAACAGTTTAAAGCATAAATACCAAATACCACTTTGTGGCTCAACATCTAATGACACTTGAAGTACGAGACTATAATGACTAGTGGGCAAAAGATAGCGGTTAATATTGTCTTCGCACGTTTAAAAGTAAATGAAGCAAAGAACACCGGTCACATAATCGATTTTCGCCTGTAAACTTTATTGTGCCCACTTTATTTGTCTTTTCAAGGTTTAGTCCATAGAACAAAGTGAAGAACAATGAAAGCATATTGCCAAGTTTCAAATGAACAAATGCACGAATACAGTACAAAAATCTGTCTCACAGTAAACAATTGGTCACATTACATCCTTTTTATTTCCTTTTCATTCATTTCTTCCACTGTGCGCATGCTTTACCCAAGAAAGAAAGATAACCAAATCTCATCATTTTGATGATTAAGAACTTAGTAAGTGTAAAAAGATATGCTACGGCATAAATAGGCAGTTTCATGTTGTTGGATGTCATTAGTCTATACGTCATCATAACATATAAGTGACAAGAGTTGACAAGAGTTAAAAGTGCACCATTTAACTTAAGAACTATACAGCTGCCGAGATAATGTTAAAATCAAAAATCTAACAATAGAAACCAAGTTTTCACAATATTTATTCCACGAAGTAAGAGGCTAATTTACACACTACTCTCTGAACATTAGGAAAAGGTAGAAATGCTTTATGTCTTTCGTCATAATAAAGTTCGATAATCACGAAGATTTAGAGTTCTTTTTCTCCATCAACGCACATCTATTTGACCAACTATGTGTATCTACTCATAGTAGACCGGAAATCTATTCAAATTATGTTGTCTTCGCCCCTTAAGCAATATATATATATATATATATATATATATATATATATATATATATATATATATATATATATATATATATATATATATATAATTACTGTGTGTGTGTGTGTGTGTGTGTGTGTGTGTGTGTGTGTGTGTGTGTGTGTGTGTGTGATTGCGGTCTTCTGTCGAAATCCGTCTTATATTTGTTTCGCTTTATTGCAGTCGTCTTTTACTGACTGTGCTCCAGCTGCCTGCTCCTTCTCCCGCTTCTCCTTTTCAATCGCCTCTTGTTCAGACTTACTACTGGGAAACTTGTCCTTGTTGTTTTCTTTTTTCCATTTCATACGTCTGTTTTGAAACCAGATCTTGACCTGCCGTTCAGTCAGTCCTAAGGCATGCGACACCTCAATGCGCCGTTTGCGTGTCAGGTACGGATTGAAAAGGAACTCCTTCTCCAGCTCAAGTGTCTGGTAGCGGCTGTAGGTCTGGCGACCTCGTCTGCGTCCGGCAGCTACTGGGAAATACAAAGGCAAACTCGTTAGAATTTTTTCAGAAGCTTTAATATGTTTTCAATTTGTAATATAACGTTATTTTGAGGTCAGTATGAACAATTACTTATTATAAAAAGAACATTATAACGTTATTGGTATGCTTATTGAAAACGTTTAATCGGAATTTCAATTATTATTATTATTATTATTATTATTAGTAGTAGTAGTAGTAGTAGTAGTAGTAGTAGTAGTAGTATTTTTATTATTACTACACAAGAATCTCATAATTATGACATGTTTAAGGCCATAGAAAACAAAATCAGAGCTGAAAAGCACAGCTAAAGTCTTGTCACATGTGCAGCGCCATAAAAGACAGAAGCTCTGTGAAAAAACCACCCTGTATCGAAATAAGGCCCGACATAACTGGAAGTCGTAAAAAAAAAAAAGCTGCAGTAAAACTTTGACTAAAGTGAGAAGTGAAAGATCAGCTGTGGACCAGGGTTTCACACATGGGGACAGAAAGAAAATATTGCATTGCTTGCTTACTATTGCTTCGCTTCTTCTATTCACTCCTCTTCTAATAGCAGGGTCATTAAATTGTAAAATGATTCACAAGTTTTCGGCACCATAAAACAATAAAACCTATGACTGTTTCTCTATCGCAAGCACACAGGAAATGTGGCTCTCAGACAACATTGACTTGAGATGTTTTCGAACGGGTAAGTTTATTTCCTCTACCGGGAACACAAATGCATAACCTAAGAAAACTCATCCGGGGAGACTCACCTTGTGGCCGCATCCAAGGGAACAGCTGTGTAGGAGAAGGACTCTGCTCCGCGTTATCCGTCTCGTCACCGATGCCTCCCGCGGCGAGTTTGCAATCGCTATACTGGACCAAGTCGGCATCCTGGGTACCGAAGAGTGTTTGCCTTTGGAGAGCATCGTAGCCATAGAAGTTGCCAGGTTCGCCATGACAGGTTACGGCACATGGACTTTGTTGGTAAGGTGCAGCCGAGAGCGTGGACGCGCCGTGGTGGTAAAACTCCTGAATCTGTGGAGCATGCTGGAAAGTTGCTCCTGTGCCTGGACCGTACACGACGGTGGGTCTAGTCCCCAGTTCCTGCGCAAAACCGCACTCGTAATAATTCGGGCGTAATGTGTCACCACTTTTGTATTTGGAGAAGAGGGAGTTGACAAAATAGGAGCTCATTTTTTCTGGAGCCGATGTTGTTGTTGATGGGGGGGGGGGGTTATTTTATATGGAATTGTGCTGCTAAGTAAGCCTGAGACACACTAGCCACACCCGATTATTCTGATGCAAAAATAAATAAATAAACGTCCAACAAGGGGAAAACTTGTGTTTGTATACCTTTTTATACAGCCTCTTTGAAGCCACGGCTATACAGCTTCCAAGAATACCCGACGCTTAGAAGATCCAGCATCACAGTTCGAGTGCAGGGAGCCAGTTCCCAAATAGTTTTCTGTCGTTTACTCCTCTGTAAATGATTTGTTTCATATTTTGTTGCGTCCTTTCACGATAATTTGTTTATGTTATAGAATCCTCATTCTATTCTGACTTCTTGCGTCCCCAAACGGCAACTGCTTCGCGCGCTTCTGATACGGAGGGAGACAGAGAATGAAAATGAGAGTAAAGAAGAAAGGGAGAGGGTACGGTGGTGAGCGAGGGAGCAGAAAAGTGAGGGGGGGGGTATGGCAGAGGAGGGGAGAATATGCCCATTAATATATTCAAGCGGGTAGGTTAATGAGAAATCTGCTATTTTGCATCAGACCAAATGCATATCTTACACCCCTCCTCTATGCAACTCCACTACTAGAAAATTCCTACTGGAAGGTGCTTTTTATATTTTGTTCAAAGATAACCTAAAGCGCCAAAGTCATTACTAACCAAACGAGTTATTGTTCTTTCTCTGAAAATATCAGGGATATTCTCTGTATTTTCAGGTGCAGGAATAAAAGACAATTCACCTGGTATCAGTTTTAACAAATAGACCACAAATATTACAATCTTATATAACTCTTAAAAGTATCTTGTTTTAAAACCTAGAAATCAAAGACGTAGTTATTTGTAACATGTAATTCATATACGTTTGTGTTACTCACACACGTTTTTTGTCATTATATATATTAACAGCGAGAAAATTAAGTCCACAGCAGGAGTCATGTGTAGTGGCTGTAAGTGGCTGAACAAACTATACGACGCAATAAAAGCCTCGACGGTTTATTGTTTACATCATGCGTCAAAAAGCTGTTAGTTTTTATGAGATTCCACGACCAAGCCTGTAAATGCTTCACATGGTTCAATTTCAAGTGAGCAGAAATGTTAAAGTATCTTACTGTTGTATTTGCATCGCTTTGCATAGGCTAATACTAGATCTAGCCTTAAACTTAATTGAACTCAAAGAGTTGCTCTGGAATCAGTGACAAGTGTGTCTGGACGAATAGGAGAAAGATAGGAGAAGCAGTTAATACATTCATATTTTTACTTTTAAAATACTTTAAGTTAAAACATAAAAATATATATAATGACAACTAATTGTAGCAATTTTAGAAATGTAAATTCCGTTTTGCAGTTTATTGGAATATGGCAGTATGATTTCTGAATTAATTTGATACTATTTTTGTACACACACACACACACACACACACACACACACACACACACACATATATATATATATATATATATATATATATATATATATATATATATATATATATATAATGTTATAGTATATTATATTTAAACCATCGTTATTTAAAACTGTGTAGTTGACTTATTGTTTTTGCATGGATTAACGTGTGATTTTAAATTTACGTGATGTATTGTACGTATTCAAGAAAATAAGCTGATTAAAGAAATACAAATTGTCCACGAAAATTTCCTTTATTCTCATATAAGCGTGAAATTACTTCTTATACAGAGTTGATAGCAATTAAAGCAATCGTTTGTTTCTTGCACTTATGATTGTCAAACGCCTCTTTCTGTTATCCTGTTAATTTACCACATCTGTAAAGCATAAAATAAAATCAAACTTCAAACAAACTCAGTATATATATACATATATATATATTTAATATATTGTTGTGCATTTATTACATATGACAATCGTATCACTGTAACACACACACACACACACACACACACACACACACACACACACACACACACACACACACACACATGTTCGGTGTATTTTGACTTGGTATTTGCTCCAGTGTTATTATGTAAAATTTTATTAAGAATTAAAATCAATGAACAAATCGTAGACATTTTTATTAAATTGTGCAATTACTGTATTACCGTCTAGAATTTTCAGGTCTTGTAGTCTTTTTCTATCTATCTATCTATCTATCTATCTATCTATCTACACACACACACACACACACACACACACACACACACACACACACACACACACACACACACACACACACACACACACACACAAACACCCACACACACAGTGCATTTGTCATTCAAATTTGTGCTGTAGTGCTCAGTAATAGTATTTTTCGGTATTTTTTCTCTTTTGTGATTTTGGCGAAGTAGACCCACAAAATAAATAAATAAATAAACAAATAAATAAATAAAAACTGGCTATCTGTGGCCTGAGATTGTGAGACACTTGGCTTGGGGAGGGGGGGGGGGGGGGTGGGCGGGAATGAAGTCAGAACGTTTTTGGTAGAGCAACATTGCCATCAAGTGGACGTTTTACGTTATAGCAAAAGGAAATTGGGTTTGCTGGGACGGAAGTGTGAAACATGATGGTACTATTATAAACATTTGCAAACAAATGGCATGAACCAGAACCAATCAAAGTAACAGCAGTAGAAATTCAGTTTTGTACTGAGGTATTTAGTTAATAAATTAGTTAGGTAGTTAGTTAGTCAATATAAGGAATGTTTTCTTCTAATGTTTACTATGTCAATGAAAAGGTGAAAGCATATAAATATTATAAAAATGTTTTTTAAAATAAATTCATTGTAATAACGAATTAAATTACATTAATATAATTAGGCTGCAGAATGTATCACATTTATAATAACTACATTAAAACAAACGATAAGCTTATTTAGAAAAGAAATCAAGCATACAATCCAAGATTAAATAATTTTAATGATTTTTTAACAAACTGTAGGTTATAATCTTTTTAAACTATAATATAACGAACCTAAATGCAGCCAAATACAAAATTTGTCTTTCGAGCCTCATAATTAACTAAAACTGCTGTGATGTAATTGCTAATAATAAATCTTCAGTACGAGTATTTTATTTCATATGAAATAATATTATTAGATCATCATTCAGCTTATCACTTTACGTAAAATTCTAATTAGCATATTTGTTGTTAGGTCTGTGATTGCTTACGTACACATAATATTAAATTGTATTTTACCAATTGTAATTTTATCAGTTACCTAGGAAATTAATCTTGTTCGATGTCGAAACAATTTTATTGTAACGCACATATGTTAAACACACATAGCTATAACTCTGCCTCAGTTGCATGGTTTACTTCTTTTGCTATACTTTTCCAGCGATACGATTACAGAATGGACTAGAGCGGATTAATTTTAGGAGTAAAATTGTACTATATCAACCATCCATTGTATCAGGTCCCACCACGACACAATATGAAGAGAGCCTACAAAATGGGCGACTCGAGCTTGGTCACAAAGGTTGTAAACAAATTAAGCTTGGCAATCCTAGACGTCTCGCCAGAATCTTTTGTGCCTTTTTATGGCCCCCACTATAAGGCGGTTGCGGTGCGCTTCGGAAATGGAACAAAGGGTGGTCGCTGATCGAACTAATACTGCGGCATCTCATCTGGAAGTGGTCCCTCTGCTCCAGCCCCCCTACTCTGCGAGGAATCTCGAAGCCAAGACAACAAACGCTGCTAACAATAAAACGTCAAACGCAAGAAATGGTCAAAAAATAAAACAAATGAACGGATTTCAAAGATTTTTTTTATCTAGTTGCTACGTCCAGTCATTATTAGAGTATGAAACATTTTGCCATTTTTCCGCTCAATGTTTGCTTTACAGCAATTTAGTTCTTAACCTTCAGAAATGTATACGCTATAAACTTTTATTGCCATCATATTATTTTATTGCAGCACACTGAACTGATTTCCTGTTTTATGACGTCCACTTCCCATTCTCTTCTTCAAACTGCAAGATAGTATTCTTTATACAGTTTATTTCGATATTACCGATATTAAATTGTTTTTAAAAAATGATCGATTACTTGCTATTGTTACATTGTATGTCCGAAATACACTAATAATGTTTGTTGATAATGAATTTAAAATTGATATTAAACTAAATACTTTTATCCAAAGAAAGTTAACCCATGAAAATCATTTAACATCTAGAAAGTATGCGTAAAAATGCTCGGAAATATAGTTAAAATATGCATAATGCTAAATAGTACATGTAATTTATAAGAATTGTATAAGGTAAGTAGCTCTGCGCTTTGTTTACTTAAATTAGCAGTTACCCCTTTACTAAATCGTCTTTAACTTCTCTCGAATCTCAGTGTTAATAACAGACATACTTCTTCTGTAATAGGTTGGGTCCTCCACAGGATTAAATGTGGTTTAGTTTGACATAATTATTGAGACGGCTAAACCATATGTTGAGTAAAAAGACCAAAATAAATGTTCCACTTATTTTCAGTTGTCCACAGGATTCTAACGTTTCTTCTTTTATGTGAGATAATAATAGTCCAATGTACTAAAGCGTAAATGTTATAGCAAATGTTAAACGTTATTTTCAGGTATATAAAGCGATCAATAAGCAATACTCAAAGTTCAAATACTTCACATTTACACTAAAATAAGTTTAGCCTTCAGAATAAGGTAAAATCAGGTTTACCACTTGTACGACTGGTGCATTAGAACCACAAAGAAAATATTCTTGTCTAAATACATAGGAATACACATTTCACTTAAAACGTTTCACAAAAAAAGAAAACAAACAAGCAGTTTTTTGTGTTTATTCAGTAGGAACAGTTGTGTCAATAATGAACGTATAGTATTGTTCAATTTTTTGTTTAAAAAAGGAATACCCATCAGTTAGGCATATATGCGCCAGTGACAAGAACTCAGACAGCAATCCCTGTAAACTTGTAATATGGGTCCATGTCTGTCTGTTAGCATGTCGGAGGTTGTGACGCCATTTAAGGAAAACTGAAGAAAATCCACATTCTCAAGTGAAGTTGCAGACAGTTGCCCACGCGACTACAGAAACGTCCAATGGGTAACTATTTTAGCACAAGCAAAACAATGCAATGTGGAGGAAATGTACATATTACAACATAATACTTTTGTGTTAAGACAAAGACTTATGGACAACTATATGTAAACAATGTCTAAAAAAGAAAGAGCATGTCTTTAAGAAAGCTAGGAGCTCTCCTCTTTTTATACAATATAAAAACATTCCACTGAAAAGAAAAGCTATAACATCTGAAATAAATTATACCTATTCATCTAATCCTACTCAAGGAAGAGCTTAGAACTGTACTGCCTAGTTTTAAAAATCAAGTAAAAGTGAACTAAAACTTTACAAGGCATGCGCTAAAGCATGTAAACTTGCACAACCAATGCTAATTAAAACTGAAATGTTTGTTACTCACAAGCTAGCTACATACATATACACACATCAAGAATATATACGCTACGAGGGAATTCTCCCTCGTTTAATAATTGGGGCAACAAGTGAGATCAATCGGAGTGATCTAATATTCAAATAAGATTTAATTGTTGATCTTGTTTTAACAAAGCCTTGCTTTAAATATTTGCTTCATGTCAAAAAGTTTAAAATCCCATGCCATAATTATGGTATTAGCTACTGTAAAGTAAATTAAAGTATTTACATTTACTTTTCAGTTCTTTCTACTTTTCCGATATATGATGAATCCAATTTGATAAGAAAACCAAGATTAAGCTGTTATAGATTTAAACTTATTCATGGAGACACAATGAAACCCCCTTTTTTTCTCCCAGTTTCAAGATCTTTGCTTATTATTAAACACATGCAAAAGGTAACCCCGACGTATTTTATTCATTCAGGAATGCACTTTCGAATTTGTTAAGCAAAAATATAATAATTCCCCTCAAGATTAAATAATAATAATAATAATAATAATAATAATAATAATAATTATTATTATTATTATTATTATTATTATTATTATTATTATTATTTGTCGTTTTGTTTTGGAAATACGTTGCAACCGCACTTACTGCCACACAATGAAAAATAATGTCTAAAAAATCTGAAGTAACAATTTATTTAATTAAAACATATGAGTACCATCCTTCATTTCTGTTTACAAATGAAAGTGGAAAAGAAATTAATTAATTAAAAACAGTGTACAATGTGTAGGTATATAGCTTAGCTTACTTTCATTCTTTTATTTTTATGTATTTTATAGTTGTTTACTAGTGTCCTTGTCCTTCGTCCAGTAGCTTTTTAAAAAATAATACTTAGGTTGTAGTGCTGGTCTGCATCCCAGAATATACAAAAATGTGTAGCATCAGCTGCAAGCATTTGCAGCATAATTGTGATGAAAGGAGTAACAGCTGGGCATCCACACTTGCCCCTTTATTCCTTAGACTGGTCCTTATTCATTTTCTTCATCTTCATCCTCCGGTTTTGGAACCAAATTTTAACTTGGCGCTCCGTCAAGTTCAGCAAGCGCGCTACCTCGTGTCGCCGGTCCCGGGTAAGATACATGTTGAAGAGGAATTCTTTCTCGAGCTCTAGGGTTTGATACTTAGTGTATGGACAACGCTTTTTTCGAGACGAGCGAGCGTGTAACCAGTTGGCCGATGGATCGTCTGTAAATCAAAAGAAAATGCATTTCAAGTAAAAATAGGTTGCTAGTGAAAGAAATCCGAACAAATCGAGATAAGATGAATAAACATGCTTCAAATTTTGCTTCAGGATGTCACATACAGGTAGTATTATTAAGGTGGTCACAGTATTTAAATAACATACACAAAAGACTCGGCACGTAGTATGACAGTCGAGCATTGCATACATATTCTCATACACTCTGGAAGACTCATGCTATCAATCAAGTCCATTAATTCTATATAGCTACATTAAACAATTTATGTATTCATGCCTACCTTTGATCATACCTAAAATAATCCACAGTCTCCAAACTCAGAGAAGTATCTTGTGCTATTCGTCTTCTATAATCAGAAAATCTCTTGCCGTCGCATAATAAACTATAGCTTGCCCTATGTAGCTTCGGCCTAGTTATTGAAGGTCGCGAGCAAGGCCCAACAAACTTTACGGAATTGGCAGATGTCATACATTATGTAAGTTTTTCATATATATCTATATATCGCAAAAAGAAAATAGCCTTACTCTTCTAACAGTTCAAAAATATTTAAGAACATCAAAAGATTCGTTACCATGTTTATTAACGACAAAAAGCCCACTAGCTCCAGGATTTCAGCTTTGTTTGTAGCGATGCTACGTGACAGTTCAGTTATATTTTAGTAGAACTCTGGTCTTTCATATTAAGAACAATGTTATTACATTTCCTGGCGTTAGATTGCATCGTATTTGCGGCTTTTTCACTATATATCCCAGGAAACAACATATAACTAGTAAAGAATGTGTTAACTCTTTAAACTTAATAAACATATGGAGTAAAACATTTCTTTCCCGTTGGTAACTAAACTGTTACGAATAATGTCACAGTTTTTCTACAGTTTATACTGGAGCACCGCCCAAAGCAGGACAAAGGAGAGTTGCTTTGCGCCCAGTTTGTGTTACACAAGCCTATTTCACTATGTAAAATTAATGTTCTTTCCTGTGCATTCAAATCTATCAAATAGGCGTTAAATAGTTTTAATTATGGTGGAATCTCTTTTTCCTTTTGCAATAGGAGGCCAACAAAGTGGTAATTAATAATGCTTACATTTGAGTAAATGAAAAAAAGAAATAATCCTTTCTCTCTTTCTCTGTTTCAAACGCAAACGCAGAATCACCTAACAATGACAAGGTCGCAATTTCTGCCTATCGCTCACACTTTATCTGTGGTTTACAAGTAATACAAAATCTGACACACATACGCAGTCTGTGATTAGCATTAAATAATATTATTGCAAGTTTGTGTGTCGGATAGCTGATATACAAGCATAGTGTGTCTCGGTCGCTGTTCTTTAGATAGGTAAAAGACTGAGCCGCTTCGTTGCTTTGTTGTCGTTTTATGACAGCATTAAAAGGTTTACAGACTGTTCACTTCCTCGTTTTATAACTTACTTTGATCCGGTCCCTCTTTGTCTTCACTACCGTCACAAATATCCTTGTTGTCTTCAAATCCAGAGCCGTGGCCGGGATTTATCTCCCGAGCTGAAGATGATTCCAAAACATACTCGTGCTGTATTCCAATCTTTGGAGGATCCTCGAGATGTCCCAGGGGTGGCTCCATCTTGACTTGACTCTGGCTGTCCAGTGGCTCGGTTCTAGGTGCACACTCGAGCCATGTGCGAAGGTACCGGGTGTCCGTCGAAGGCACGGGCTGCGCTGGGATATAGGGATGGTAGACCGCCGGTAAGCTGTTGGGCGTGTGGGGACTGAAAGGACTCCATGACGAACTAAACACAGGAGGCTTAGGCTGAAAGCTGCACGAAGGGAATTCATGATGTTCCCCGGTTCCCGGTTGCCTAGCGTTGGAATACTGTACATTGGAGTATCGGGCAGCGCTCGGATCATCCCCTTCATGACTTATGATGGAATCGACATAGTAGTTGCTTAAAGGTCCAGAAATGGACATTCTCGGACATTATACTATATGCGCTTCATTCATGGGAAACCATATACCCTAGAAGTGGGCTTTCCCCTATCCAAGATGCTCTCTGTACTCGCTCTCCTACAAAGTGGAGTCGAGCTGCCGTGGTGTGTGCTTCGAGCGAAATGATTGGTCAGTCTTTTTCGCGAGCCTGATAAAGAGTCAATGGGGCGTAAATCAATCCTCCAAAGGTCTGCGGGAAGCTTTCCCCCCTTTTACACTATTCATATTTCCCTTCTAAATAAATGGCGTTGTGTATGTAATATGCAATAGGGAGTGTGTCCATATATTTTACAGTATGTACAACTTGTCTGGGAAATATTCACTTAAATTAAGAAAGATCTTGTCACTACTGTTCAATTTATTTTAAACAAAAGTTGTAAAAGAAGTTACCTTACCACACACGCGCGCGCGCACACACACGCACGCACAAGTAGTAAGCTTTTGTTATGTTTAAAAAAATGATTTAATTTTAACTAATACGCTCTTTAACTGTGGAAGGAATTTGACCGGTCACATGTAGAAGATGAAACATTTTATTAGAGCATTAACATTTGTATTTCTGTTTTAAGAGTATACAACTACAAACCTTTTAATTTATGAAACTACTTACATTTTCAGATGGTTTAATACTTCAATAAAATACTACATGAAGTACTTCTGATTTTTATAGACCTGATATAGTGCCTGTTGGGACGACCGTAAACTCGTCCATAACATTCCACGTTCTCTCTCTCTCGAGAAAACATACCCAGATTCTTTTTGGTTCATCAAGCAGCTTATGAACTACTTTTAGGATCATCAGAAAACTGAGGAATGTAAAGAAAATCGTGACATCATACGCCAGATGAAATGTTTTTCTGCACTCCCCTCCGCTTGGCCAAACATACAAAAATATTAACTATAGAATACTGTAAGTAAAACTAGCATACCTCCAGATTAGATTACCTCCGCAAACCTCAATGAACGCTGCTCTGTTGGCCCCACAATCGTGACGAATAATAATAAATAATAATAATAAAAAACACCCGATACATTTCAAATATTAATTTCTGTTTGTTTCCGTATTTTAAATGCAGATATTTTAAAGCAACATACTACATCTGATTTTTGAAACCAATAATTCATTAAATATTAATAAGGATAGTAATTTGTTAGATATAATTCTATCAAACATTTTAGAATGTATGAGACCAGATGAACTGATTTTTTAAATCCATTTTTCAAATTTGAACATAACCGAGTTTAATCTGGGTTTCAGTCTTAATTCGTAGTAATTAATAAATAACAGTTTTAAACAACAGAACCAAAAATGGTTACCAATTAACATGTTTCTGCGTTTTAATGAAAAATATTTTCTCGCCTTCCTGTGCGCATTTCCTACAGCATGGCTCTGTTTATCCCAAGCTAATACATGCCTCTTTCTTGCATCATAGTTATTTCCGAGAAACATCACCTTCTAGGTGACTTTGACTGCAATTTTCTTGCTATACTAAACAGGTTTAAGCAATCTCAAAGGCTATGGTTAGGGTGCTCCAATTTATATTTTAAAATCTTATTACTTGCTTACTTGCACGATTAGTACAAAAAAGTTGTGCTCATATACGTATACGGTAATATACATGTACTGGTTTTAACAGCAGCTATAATGACGGCTAAGACAACAACAACAACAACAACAACAACAACAACAACAACAGCAATAATAATAATAATAATAATAATAATAATAATAATAATAATAATAATGTATTTTGGGAGCTGCTTATGTAAACATGTAAACAGTACTTCTGTGATGTTTAGGTGTATTATAGCCAAGCGTGTGACTGTTAGGCCAGTGAGATCGTGACAATCGTAATTTTTATGAAAAGTTAAAGTTTATAAGTACATTTACATTTAGGCATTTGGCAGACGCATTTATCAAAAGAGACTTACAAAGTAAATAGAAAAATGTGCCCCCATCTCTTTATTAATAAATAACTTAAAAAAAATAAATAAATAAATAGAGCACTTAAAGTATTTTATAATAAAAGTTTTTGCAGTGTTTTCTTTTATTCCGCACTTTAATTGTTGTGTCTACAGTTTTCCAAATTTTGACAAACATTCCACGTTTACATATATTGATGAGAAATCTTTAACAAAAATTTATATTAGAGAGCGTTTTGACAAGAAAAAAACGAACCAAAAACAGAGCTGTACAAGTCCTTGTGTAAAAATTGAGAAGTGGCTCTCCGTGTTTTATTTATACAAATTTACAATAGATCCGAGAAGAAACATTAATAACCTATATCATCCTCCTAAAGCGAAACTACCAGCACACCAGCATGACGGAGACACTAAAAAGCATTTGACTTTCTGCACAACTGTAATATTACAACTAAATAAGACAACAAAGCAATATACTACCCACGATAACACATTGCAGTTATCGTGGGTATTATATATAACCGAATATTTTCGGTTAAATAAGAATGTTAAAATGTCAAATTATTGTGCTAAGCAGTTGTCCTGTGTAAAGTAATTTAAATTCACCATCATGACCGGTCTTTTGACTTCAACAGCCTAGCTTGGTGATAAAAATCGGCTCGATTGCCCTCATAGAAAAGGGAGGTCCTGCTTAGCCAATGACACAAGTGTGGGTGCTAAACATGGCGGATTACAAAAGCAACGACGTCTTCTATCATTTGACAGAAGAGCAAAGTATTTGAGTAGAGACTTCTTTCTTAAACACCAACGTCATAGGAAAACAAATATGCTGGTTGATTCTGCTTGTTGGAAATGATTAACATGACATTAACATGGCATTACTTGTCAAAAAATATGTTGCTAAGCTTTGTAATATCTTTTTGTTGTTGTTTTTCGTTTTATTTCATGAACAATGACGCAACAGAAGGATTTAGAAAGATCCTCTGTACCTTATATACATGCCAACTTTTTTGTTGCCCATTTAATACTGTAGGATACATACATATACATGTTCGCAACGTGAACAGATTTGTATTAAAATGTGTTTTGCAGAGTTTAATAAAGGTTTGAAACGTGCCTGATTTTGGAGCTGGTGTTTAAATGCATATCTCGTCGTTAATTTGTTATCCACTTCTCATTTCTTTAATTTAATGTGCCAGCTACAGATCAGATTTTTTTTCCAAAAAGTTCTTATAGTAAAATCCAACAATAAGTGTTACTGTTAGTGTAAATATTAGTGTAGTCAGTTCGCTTCCACACTAACCAACCAAACATAATTTCAAGGAAAAAGATGGAAGTCTTTCAAGGAAATGTGCATTGGTAAGTTATGTATAGAGAATAGGCATAATGTAATATTGTTTTATATTGATCTTTCCCTTGGTTTTAGCTTGTTTGTTTTGTTTATGTTTAAAATATAATGAAACCAGAAAAAACAGTAAGCACAATACTGTTGGCGATCTATAGGTGGCAGTCTAGAGGAAGCCTACAGAAAAGGAACTTTTGTTGTTGTTGCTGTCTATTTGTCGACAACCATCAGACTTTGGTGTTCTTGATGCGGAACCAGAACCAGAAAAAAAATGAGAGAGAGAGAGAGAGAGAGAGAGAGAGAGAGAGAGAGAGAGAGAGAGAGAATTTTAGTTATTTGCCAAAGATCTTATAATAGATGTTAAATGATTAAGGCTGAATTGCTGAAGTGTAAAAATAAAATGCAAAAAATATATTGTCAAGAAAAAAGAATTGTCAGAAACTCATTTAATGTCAGTAATACATTTGTTTTATTAGAATTATATTACCATATTAAATACCATATCAAATTAAGCAAGCAATGTAACAAAATTACAAAATTAAGCAAGCAATGTAACAAAATCACAAAATTAAGCAAGCAATGTAACAAAATCACAATATTCACACGAAAAATATTAACTTACTATAATTCCCAGACTTTTCGCATACAGCGGCTATAGGTGATACCATTCAAATATAGTTAATTTCCAAAAGTGCACAGTTATTTGCATAAAAATAAGCCTTTAAAAACATTTAAAACTTTTACAAATTTGGACAATAAATATGGTCGATTAATTTTTGTTTTAATAAACAACAACTAGTGCATACAAATGTGAAAAACCCGAGGTTCAGGTCGTTTCCACAGTTGAGAAAATACATTTGGAATTGAAAGTGAACCAAAACAACTGAATATAGGCCTATTCTCCTCCGAACAAGCACATTTTTGGAAATCGCCAAATATCATTTGTTTTTCGCTCATTCTCAAACTGAATATATTTGCTAATAATTAAATAACTAATTTCATATTTATAAACCAGGCACTAATTAGTTATATTTCTATGATTAATTGAGATTATTGTCATTTCACGTAGTCTCATGCCTTAAGATAATGACGTACCTGGCCTCCACGTTTTCTCTTTTGATGTGCTGAGCACTGTGCATAAGATCAAGATTGTCTTGTAACCTTCATAAAATTAAATAACAACCGTGTTTTTACCAGGGCCATCTTGTACAGTATAATCTACCAACCTCTCTTCTCTTTTATGGAATATTCAGCATTCCCTGAAATGTCTCTAAGCGTTTGTGTATAAACGAAACAAACATGTAGAGTTTTAAAAACATCCGACGTCTAGTACTGAATCTTCATTCTGGATTCCAGGAGAGGTAATATTCTCGTCTTAGGGTGGATTCGTGTTGCGTTTGGAGAGGCGAACGTGCAAAAACTTCCTTACCCTTGACAGATAATGCAATTTTCCTGCCCCGGAGCGCTACCGATTCTGACACGCCCAATTATTCTGCGATTGGCACTCCGTTATAGACAGCTCAAAGACCCATGCCTCTTTGACTATCACATGGGACTATTGCCGATCGTACAAAGCAGGGAATGGCTGCGGTTTATTTCTGGAAAAAAAAAGGGATGACGCTGGTTTGCTTTTCTCACGGCTTTCAAGCCTTCCCAGACAAAGACCAATAGCACAAGTGGTTCACGGGCAAACTCCTCCCATTGCACAAGTACTTCATCCAAACCATTCATAGCTCTCAGACATATAAATATAAGTAAGTATGTAAGTATCAGACATGTGAGTATACATAGTATATAAAAAAATAAAGCGCTCGTTTTAGTGACCTTGATTATGAATTGTTTCGAGTTACATATGTACAATGCATTTCCATTTCAATTACGGCTTACAACTCATAAAAAATAATCCAGTATCTCAAAGTATTGGAATATTTAATTTTGAGTTATTATTATTAATACTCAAAACAGGAAATCATTAAAATATTTTTGTTGAGTTCAGTATATGCAAGGGGATGACTTCCGATCATCCACGCACTCCAAAAAAAGTGTGTAAAGTTGACTGGAAGGGAAAAGTGTGGTAGAAAAAATGTGCACAAGCAACAGTGATGACTTTAGCTTTAAGAAGGTTGTCAAGGAAAGTGATTAAAGAACTTGGGAAAGTTCACAATGAGTTGAATGAGGCTGAAGTCAATGCATCAAGACACACTATGTTTCCAATAAATGGGCTACAACTATTGCAGTCCTAGTATCAAGCCACGTCTGAACTAGAGACAATGTGAAAAGCACCTGGGCTAAGGAGAAAAAAATGGACTATTGGACTGGACTTTCCAAAGTCCTATTTTCAGATGAAACTTAATCTTGGATTTCATTTGGAAATCAAGGTCTGATGGTGTGGAGGAAGACTGGTGAGGCACATAACCTTGTTGTTTGAAGTCCAGTGTGAAGTTTCCACAGTGTGTGATAATTTTTTTTTGAGGGGGGGGGGGGGGGGTTGGGGGTGCTCTGCTGGTGTTGGTCAACTGTGTTTTATCGAGTCCAAAGTCAATGCAGCCATCTACAAGAAGATTTTAGAGGACTTCTGTCTGTAGACAAGCTTTGTGTAGATGTTGATTTCCTTTTCCAGCAAGATTTAACACTTGCCCACACTGCCAAAACCAATAGCTGGTTTGCTGACCATAATCTTACTGTCCTTGATTGGACACTCAACTCACCTAACATGGACCCTATAGAGAATCTCCAACAATCGACCCAACCATAAAAATTAGTCAAAGGTTTCTTTCTAAGCAACCTGGTCTTTAAAAACACCCCAGCTGTGCAACAGGCTGATCGCTTCAATTCCACACCACACTGATGCAGCAATTTATGCCCAATATGCCCTAACCAATTACTAAGTGCATAAATGCACATATGTTTCTGGAGTTGGACATTTCTGCATTTTTAATTGATTTTAGGAAATATTACTCTTTTGACATACTGGATGATTTGCATGAACTGCAATCTGTATTCATATTTGAAATTAAAAAAAGGCTTGAAATATATATATTTGAAATTAAGTTTACAGCTCTGGAAAAAAAATAAGAGACCACTGCTATTCACTCCAGAAAACGTTTGGAATGTAATTGAGGAAAATGGATGAACCATTAAGCAAAGCTGAGCTGTTTGCTTTTTTGCAAAAAGAGTGGTATAAAGTTACCCAACAGCAATGTGAAAACTGGTGGAGAGCATGCCAAAACACTGTCATGAAATCTGTAAATGCAAAATATTGATTTCGTAGATGTTATTTAGCCAAAGCATAAATACTGCATGATCTTGGTAATTTTTATGTGTTATAATGTTGTCATTTCCTAAATAACAATAGTTATATTTTGATTTTAGGAGAAATATTGTCAGCAGTTCACAAAAAAGGAAGCAAAACTGTTCAGCTCACCAACACTGAACAGTTGTACTGAATTCACACTGAACTAAATAAAATTATTATTTTGCAGTGGTTTCAATTTTTTTTCCCAAAGCTGTATATGTCATGAATTTAGACTACATTAGATTTTCACTTTTTAAATGAAATTGCTAAAAAAAAATTACTATATTATCATATTCTGATTTGAGATTGTTTATATAAAAATATATACAGAAAGAATCTAGGGGTTCAGGTCAAGGTGAGCGTTGGCTAGCCAATCAAGCACAGTAATGTCATGGTAAGCAAACCATTTAGTGGTAACTTTCTCCTTGTGGGCAAGTGATAATCCCTGCTGGAGAAGGAAATCAGTATCTACATAAAACACAGGTTCAGGAGTGGCTTGATACTAGCAATGCAATAGTGCAATACTTTCCATAAAAAAAAGCAAACAGCCAGCACTTTCAGTGATTACCTTATGTGTCTTATGCTTTTTGTGGAGGGTGTTGATGATTGTCTTGTTGACCACTGTCAAGTTAGTAGTCTTCCCCATGATTGTGGATGTGTGCACTGAACTAGACTGAGAGATACAGTACATATGCTTGTGAATAAAAATCTTTGCGTGTGAAACAAAAAAACTCATAATTCTACAAAATTCCAGCCAGTCTTGGACTGGTGGAGGAAAATTTCCAATCAGCCAGAGACTGAAGATGGATACATTTGATATTATCACGTCATATTCTCACATCACTATTATTTTATTTTCATCATCAGGGTGTTTGCTAGTGACTTTGAAATTAAATGCATAGTTTTGACTATAGTACATAATATTGTCAAAGGCTTTATTGCTAAATCTTATATAATTCATGTATGCTTCTAGTATAATTCTATCTAGCATTCACCCTGTTTTGTCTTTGTGTAACACCTATGAATACACCAGGTTTAATTAATTTCACGAGCTCCCAATTAGAACTGGAAATGCCAGTTCCTGTTTGGACAACAGGTTATTTCATTCATTCATTTATTCATTTAATGTGTGTGTGTGTGTGTGTGTGTGTGTGTGTGTGTGTGTGTGTGTGTGTGTGTGTGTGTGTGTGTGTTTTGTCAGACACCTTGAAGCCACAAATAAACTATAGTACATGACACAAACATGAGTTTTTGTGTTTTTGTGAGTATTTGTTGATAATTTTAAGGTTCAGGGGGAAAGTGATTCCCACCTTTATATTAAATTGTGAGGATTTAGAATACAATTCTGTAAAATATTTCCTGTTACACAAAGAACAGTAGTTTATTTAAAAAAGTTGAAGAAAAGAATTATAAAATCATATGCAGGAAACCTGTGGAGAAAAATAGATGGCTATTAAGTTTTGTCCCATGCAGGTTAGACGCTGATGTTCAATGACAAGTCCTGGCTCACATTCTCCGGGTTGAGGTCAGGACTGTGGAGGCCAGTCAAGTTCTTCCACACCAAACTTTTTGCACTTTTTGCTTTGTGCATTGGTAAATAGTCATATAGGAACAAGAAGCCATCCCCAAATTGTTCGCACAAAGTTGCATGAAATTGTCCAAAATGTCTTGGTACATGTATGCTGAAGCATTACGAATATTTTTCAATGGAACTAAGGGGTTAAGCCCAACTCCTCACATCTTAATCCCCCCTTCACCAAACTCCACACTTAGTTTAATGTAGTCAGACAAGTACCGTTCTACTGGCAATCACCAAACTTAGATTCATCCAATGGATTGCCAGACAGAGAAGCATGGAAGAGAAGAACCCATTGCATGAATCTCTCTATACACATACACAGTCGTGGCCAAAAGTTTTGAGAATTACATAAATATTGGAAATTGGAAAAGTTGCTGCTTAAGTTTTTATAATAGCAATTTGCATATACTCCAGAATGTTATGAAGAGTAATCAGATGAATTGCATAGTTCTTCTTTGCCATAAAAATTAACTTAATCCCGAAAAACACTTTCCACTGCATTTCATTGCTGTCATTAAAGGACCTGCTGAGATCATTTCAGTAATCGTCTTGTTAACTCAGGTGAGAATGTTGTCGAGCACAAGGCTGGAGATCATTATGTCAGGCTGATTGGGTTAGAATGGCAGACTTGACATGTTAAAAGGAGGTTGATGCTTGAAATCATTGTTCTTTCACTGTTAACCAAGGTGACCTACAAAGAAACGCGTGCAGCCATCATTGCATTGCATAAAAATGGCTTCACAGGCAAGGATATTGTGGCTACTAAGATTGCACCTAAAGCAACAATTTATAGGATCATCAAGAACTTCAAGGAAAGAGGTTCAATTCTTGTTAAGCAGGCTTCAGGGCGTCCAAGAAAGTCCAGCAAGCGCCAGGATCGTCTACTAAAGAAGATTCATCTGCGGGATCGGAGTGCCACCAGTGCAGAACTTGCTCAGGAATGGCAGCAGGCAGGTGTGAGTGCATCTGCACGCACAGTGTGGCGAAGACTTTTGGAAGATGGCCTGGTGTCAAGAAGGGCAGCAAAGAAGCCACTTCTCTCCACAAAAAAAAAAAAAAAAACATCAGGGACAGATTGATCTTCTGCAAAAAGTATGGTGAATGGACTGCTGAGAACTGGGGCAAAGTCATATTCTTGGATGAAGCCTCTTTCTGATTGTTTGGGGCATCTGGAAAAGGCTTGTCCGGAGAAGAAAAGGTGAGCGCTACCATCAGTCCTGTGTCATGCCAATAGTAAAGCATCCTGAGACCATTCATGTGTGGGGTTGCTTCTCATCCAAGGGAGTGGGCTCACTCACAATTTTGCCCAAAAACACAGCCAAGAATAAAGAATGGTACCAAAACACCCTCCAACAGCAACTTCTTCCAACAATCCAACAACAGTTTGGTGAAGAACAATGCATTTTCCACCACGATGGAGCACCATGCCATGAGGCAAAAGTGATAACTAAGTGGCTCGGGGACCAAAATGTTGAAATTTTGGGTCCATGGCCTGGAACCTCCCCAGATCTTAATCCCATTGAGAACTTGTAGTCAATCCTCAAGAGGCGGGTGGACAAATAAAAACCCACTAATTCTGACAAACTCCAAGAAGTGATTATGAAAGAATGGGTTGCTATCAGTCAGGATTTGGCCCAGAAGTTGATTGAGAGCAGCCCAGTCGAATTGCAGAGGTCCTGAAAAAGGAGGGGCCAACACTGCAAATACTGACTCTTTGCATAAAATCGCATGTAATTGTCGATAAAAGCCTTTGAAACATTTGAAGTGCTTGTAATTATATTTCAGTACATAACAAAAACAACTGAAACAAAGATCTAAAAGCAGTTTAGCAGCAAACTTGTGAAAACTAATATTTGTGTCCTTCTCAAATCTTTTGTCCAATCTGAAGACAGCATGAAGTTTGGAGGTCTGTAGCTACTGACTCTGCAGAAATTTCCAAACTCTGTGGCCTGTATTTTTATGTGTCCTTTGTGGCAGAGCTGCTGTCATTCCCAATCGCTTTCACTTTGTTATAAGATCACATGTGCAGTAAGTCCAATCATAAAATTTCCTCACTACTAAATATTTCACAGTCAACTATAAGTGCTCTTATAACAAAGTGGAAGCGATTGGGAATGATCGCGAGGAGCGATACAAGATTTGGGCGCACGCCCATCACAGGCGCACGCCGTGACAAACGTGCGCCCAAATCTTGCATCGCTCCTCGCTCACTAGATAGGAGGCCTCCCCTTCTGTAGGTATGCGAAGTAGCGGGGCCGCGGAATTAGGCACGGCTGGTGAGTTATGATCCCGGGCTTTTCCCTGTGCTAAAAAAAAAAAAAAAAAACCCAGCGGGGAGTGTAGCTCGGGGTCTGTTGGGTTACGGAACTTTGCTAAGCGGTGTGAGTGCGACGCGGAAGAGCGGCAAGCTAGCGAGGCAACGGAACGCGCCCCAGGGACTTCAAAGAGGCGAGTATGCCTTTGATCGCCGCAACAGGGACAGCCGCGAGCTCACTGCCAGAGCTCCCGCGACTCTTCAGCTCTCCTAATCCAGCCGGAGTTCGTTAATGAGAAAAATGACCCCTTTTCCCATTAAGACCTCTCCTCGTGTCTGTGCTTTATGGTGCTGCCCGTGCAACATGAAGTCGAACCCGTTACATTTTATACACCTGTAACAATGGAAGTGAATGGAACACCTGAATTCAATTATTTGGATTGGTGAGTAAATACTTTTTGCAATATCGTTAATTTCAACCCAGTCAGAGACTGGAGGAGGGTCCATGACAACCTGTTGCTGATCTCTGTTTATAGACTTAGGTTTAGCATCTAATATATGATTAATCATTGCAAGAGATAATGTATATTATTATTTTATTAGCATAAGGTAAGTCTCACGGTGGTTGTTAGTGAGTCTGAAATTAAATACATAGTTTGAACTATAGTATATAGTATTGTCAAATGCTTTATTGCTAACGCTTATGTTTCATATATACTGTGTGTGTGTGTGTGTGTGTGTGTGTGTGTATAGTACAGAACAAAAGTTTGGACACACTTTCTTATTCAAAGAGGTTGAATTTGTATTATGGCAAGAAAAAAGCAGCTAAGTAAAGAAAAAAATGAAGGTCCATTTAGGAAATGAAGGTCAGTCAGTCCGAAAAATTGGGAAAATTTTGAAAGTGTCCCCAAGTGCAGTCACAAAACCATCAAGCGCTACAAAGAAACTGGCTCACATGCGGACCGCCCCAGGAAAGGAAGACCAAGAGTCACCTCTGCTGCAGAGGATAAGTTCATCCGAGTCACCAGCCTCAGATATCGCAGGTTAACAGCAGCTCAGATCAGAGAGCAGGTCAATGCCACACAGAGTTCTAGCAGCAGACACATCTCTAGAACAACTGTTAAGAGGAGAATGTGTGAATCAGGCCTTCATGGTAGAATATCTGCTAGGATACCACTGCTAAGGACAGGCAACAAGCAGAAGAGACTTGTTTGGGCTAAAGAACACAATAAAGAACACAATAAAGAAAACATCTCGGGTTACTTGGCTGTAACCCTGTTCCCTGATAAAGCGGGAACGAGATGCTGCGTGAAAACGCTAAGGGAACATCTCTTTGTTCACCGGTTGTGAAGCCTGTGCATGTCAAAACCGCTGAATACCTCGACTTATAACCTCTGCCAGGCATGACGTCACCGAATAAGGTGCACCTGCAGGTTATAAATAGGAGTGAACCGAAAACATCCTCAGGTCAATTTTGTCTGAAGGACGTCCAGGCACGCCAGCAGTGCGGCATCGGAAGTTCATATTAACAACCAAAAAAGGCATCACAAGAGTGTTTAATTAAGTAGAAATGAATAAATGAATGAATGAATAGAAATGCAAGCAAATGTGTATGTAAATAGAGAACACCCATTAACATGTTTGTTTGTTTTGGGGGTCCTTTCTTTATTATTTTTTTACACCAAGTAGTGTGCATCTGTTTGTGGGTTACCACAGCAAAAGACCAGGGGCAATCTAAAAGGTTAAGAACAAGCACATATATTATTTTCAATGCTGAAGGTTAATTTTGAGTTTTTTACTTTACATGATAAAAGAAGTCCTCTATGTAAAATTCTATGAATTGAATGAATCAGCAGACATAGGAGTACAATACTAAATTAAAATAAACATATTATAATGAAAGATGTGTTTTTCAGATGGCTCTCAGCAGCACAGTTTTCAGGTTTTCATTATAAGTGTGGATTTCTTCATTTTCAAATGTTTTCCATTCAGCCAAAAACAGATAGTAGCTAAACAGACTGTTAAGTTGATCCAGTGGAGTGCAAATGTGATTGTGTGCTCTACACGGAGTACTTTTAAACAAGATGCTATTCGCCTGGAGCTAAACAAGTAGTCATAACATTCTAAGGTAAAATGACTTAAAGTCTACACTGTAAAAAATTAATTGTAAATTTTACGGTAAAAACCTGGCAGCTGTGGTTGGCAGAATTTTACAGTAAAAAATACGGTAACAATGTTTTTAGTTGTAAGGGATTGCACTCATTATACTGTATATTTTACGGATTTTAATTGTTTATTTTTTACAGTTTATAGCTGTCATTAATTAACATGTTTATATTATTAAAACAGTTTAAACCCGTCAAATTCCAGGATTTACATTGTAACAAATACAGATCATAACCATGTTTTACACAGCTCAGAACTGTTTAATTTAAAGATTTATGTTGTAATAATAATGATTTATTTCCATCTTTTTTACAGCTCAGAACTCACTCACTCATCGTCTGTACAACTTTATCCTGTATTCAGGTTTGCAGGGGGCCTTTAGCCTATCCTAGGAGACTTGGGGCACGAGGCAGGGTACACTCTGGACAGGGAGCCAATCAATCGCAGGGCACACACACTAAGGGAACACTGTAAAAAATAAATTGTAAATTTTACGGTAAAAAAATGGCAGCTTTGGTTGCCAGAATTTTACCGTAAAAAATACGTTATTGCACTGTAAAAAAAAATAAGCCGTAAATTTTATGGTAAAAAAAACAGCAGCTGTGGTTGCCAGAAGTTTACCATAAAAAAAGGCAACATTTTTGGTTGTACAGGATTACACTCATTATACTGTATATTCTATGGATTTAATTTTTTCTTTTTTTTTTTGAGCCTGGCCAGGAATCGAACCCAGACCCTCGTTGTGCAAAGCAACGGTGCTAACCACTACACTACTGTGTTTGCTGTGCAATTGTTGTCATTGTTGGACTTCCTCAGTTTCCCCGCGTCAATGTTTGTGTAGCAAGCACAGTAGTGTAGTGGCTAGCACTGTCGCCTTGCACCGCCAGGGTCTGGGTTCGATTCCCGGCCAGGCTTGAAAAAAAACAAACAATTGAAATTCGTAAAATGAGTGCAATTCCGTACAACCTAAAAACATTGCTACCATATTTTTCACAGTAAACTTCTGGCAACCACAGCTGCCGTATTTTTATCGTAAAATTTACGTTTATTTTTTACAGTGCAGTTTGGGAACACCAATTAGCCTAATCTGCAGGTCTTTGTATTGTGGGAGGACCCCACCAAGCACGGGGAGAACATGCACACAGAGACAGGAATTGAGCTTGGCTGGGAATCGAACCCGGACCCTGGGGGTGCAAGGCGTCAGTGCTAACCACTTAATCGGGTTTACAGTGTAGCTGGAAGCTAAGAGATAGAAGTTACATTGCTAAGCATTCGGATTTTACTGTTAAGAAACTATTGAGTACTTCTATACTAATTGATGAATCCAACCCTAAATCAAATCATCAAAACCCATCAAAATCTATTCAAGACTTGGACATCAGCATGGTCCCATGTATTTATTAATTTTTTTTAATAAAGACACACAGTAAACCGAAATAAGTTGGCAAAAAAATTAAGATAATCAGTTACATCAAATATTTTAAGTAATGATGTTTCCAATTTTAAGTAAACAGAACTATCAGTTTTTGAGTTTGTTGTACACATTCATATCAATCGTTATTTAGTTGCATTACTGAGTAGCCTAACTCAGACTATAAATTTCTTTAGTTGTTGCAAATAAAATAAATTGTAAATAATTTGCCACAAGTTTTTACGCCAAATGCCGTTCTGAACACAACCCTCCCAGTTTTATCTGGACTTGGACAGGCACTTCATCCAGTGGCTGGGAGTCGAACCCGGCCCTTTCGCATATTATTACAAGATAAATCTTTAAATTAGACAGTTGTAAACAATAAAAATAAACAATTAAAATACGAAAATATACAGTATCCCGTACAACCAAAAACATTGCTACCATATTTTTTTACGGTAAAATTCTGGCAGCCACTTTACTGTAAAATTTATGGTTTTAAATTTTTTACAGTGCAATAACGGTGTTGGTGTATTTTTAATGGTAAAATTTTGATCAAAACAATTCAATTTGGGCAGTTTACATGTGCATTGATGACGTCAGGCACAAAATCGCTCGGCTGAAAAATTGTAAGTTGGTGGAACTTTAAGGAGACAATTACTGTGGCTTAAAATTTCAAATTTGTTCAGCTAACTTGAAAAGTGTCATTTCTACAAACCATAAATACCAAAATGTTCTAAATAGTCATCACGGTCTATTAATTTGAACTAATTGTAATTGTTTAAGTTAACAGTACTCAATATGTTTAATTACTTTGAGCATTAGGGTTTACAGTGCAGCCAAACAATATTTAAATTCTCAAAATCAAATAAACAAATGTCAGGGTGGACATTTTTAAGCGTTTTAGGCAGACAACCTAAGCATATAATTTTATAAAAGGGCTTTTTTTTTATAACTTTACACAGAAAAATATGATTTTATCACACACATTTAAAAAAAATAATTGTCTATGTCCTCTGGGTTTGGCACAAGGGGGACTACAACAAACACGGACATGAGACGAGGTACGGAAAAGGGTTTATTTTATTTAGGGAAGGAAAGGAGTGCAGATCTGGTGGGCAGTGCCCCACTGGCATGCAGGCAATGACTGGTGAGCTGTGGCGGCGGGCAAAGTGGCGCGTGCTCGTGGCAATGGCAGAGTACCATTCAAGTCCTTGGGGTGCGTTCCACTGCCCTGCTCACGTGCCACTCTTCCTCGGTTTCCCCGTGTCCCTCGCACGACTTGCACGCTGTGTGTTATAGCGCGGGGAGTGTAGTAGTGTGGTAGTGCATATGCACTAGTTTTCTATTTTAAAAAAGTCTAAACAGATATTATTCTGATTTTAAAACTCTATCAACACGAGTTTGATGCTTCAGTATATTAGTAACAAATACCTTCTCTGAGAGTTTATATGTTACATCCATAACGCATAATGTCATATCCATAATGCTTATGGAAAACCGACGAAGACAATTTTTTTTTCTTTTTACAAATACAGTACTGTATATCAAACTTTACTGCAATAAACCATACTTTCACATGTTTTTAACTGTTAAATATAAGATCTTACTGTGTAAAACTAATTACAGTTTTTCACTGTAAATTCTACGGTTATCGCAAGTTTTGTGAAATAGGGTTTCATCCTGTAGCATTTATACGGTATTTTACTGTTAAATTTACGGACATTTTTTATGTACCTAGTGTATGGTCCTTTACCGATAAGTCATTTGTCTCAAATTCTCTACACAATAAACAGATCACTGTCATCTGTTTAAAATAATATCTGTAGAAAGTAACATCTGCTAAAAGATGATAAAATGTGTTTAGGATAAAATGCTAATGTATTTACAATTTTTTTTTCTATTTGTCTAGCATTTGTTTTAGCATTCACCATGTGAGGCTGCAACGTCAGAAGCCCTGCAGACTAATTCAAACTAATTATTTTTTTAACAAGTTACAATGTAACTTCATTGCTGTCAGCACTTATTAAATAGTTTTGCTTGCTGATATTCTGCTTTTCTTGCTTAAAATGACAAGCATGAGTCAACTAGCCCTAGTGGATCTGCACCATATTGATGGCACTGCAATTGATGGCACTGCAATTATTGCTGCAATTAAACCTTTGGAAACCAAAATGCATCTAAAGTTTGACACGCAGCTGAATGTCAAAGAAAAACATTCTCTGTGAGAGGAGATGCATAACTCTCTAGTGGTGGTAAAATTGCAAAGCACACAAGGAGAGATTGACTAGCCTTTAAAGTGCAACTTAATAGTGGATGATTAGTCTGCAGGTGCTAGAACCTACTGTTCCTTGCAAAACAAGACTACTGTTCTTTACTCCAGTGTATGGACCTGGAATCCCTTTTCCGGTAAAGCAACTTGCGCCTTCTGGGAATCCTTGATGGTATGGAAGGCCTACATCCCACAAAATTTGTGAGAAATTTTGTGAGAAATTTTTGCCCTTGATGAACCACCGCTTCTTGCCCATTGCTCACTGGCCAAAGGTCAGAGACCATGAGCATTTGTCATTTGCTTTCACCATTTTGATGTCAAAAAGGACATTTTGTGGACCCCATACAAGCTAAACATTCTTAAATTTAAATTCAAGAATAAAAATGTCTATCTTTATGATTTCCCTCCTGAAATTGCAAAAAAGCAAGCAATGTGAAGCAAGTGCTGAGGGTCTGGTCTGATGTGAGATGCGTTTGAGAGGTTTAACTGGATTTCCAGTTTATTTTCCACCTATAACAACGCTGCACACAAGTTCGATATGCCAGCAGAAGTGATAAATTTTTCTTGGATCAAAATTTTATATGCGTCTCCTAAAGCATCTATTTATTTTTATCTAACCCTCTTGTTTTAATTACTTAAACACTTTCTATTCTTGAATCTTTTATTTTTTAATAGGATACAAGTTAAACATAGATAAAAGAGGGATTTTTGCTCTAAATACCACCTCTCTTCAGATTTCATATTCAAACTTTCCATTCAACATTGTCGGCAATCGTTTTCAGTGTTTGGCAGTTTAAATCACTTGTAAACATTCTGTCTTGTTTAAAGCTAACATTAACACTTTTCATAACTGTTAAGTTTTTATTCCCATCTTGGAAATGCTCCATAAATGTGTGTATTTATTTCAGTACCTTCCTATATTTATACCTAAATCTTTTTTTAATGTTTTGCATCTGAATAATTTGCCCTTTTATATGGAATAGTTAATCTAAATTAGTCAATCATCTTATGAATTCTAAATGCCTGGGTGACTTGACTCAAACTTATTATTAATCTGCAAAGATAAAGAATGTGCTATTTTGGGTCCATCATGACGTTTCAGAAATTCCAATGGGTACTGAAGGAAGCTGCCTCTTGCCCTCCTGCAACTTTAACATCCTTCCTTTGTACACCCGTTTCCTCTAAATACACCAGTCAAAAACCTAGATGTTAAAACTGAGCCCAGATCCTGAATGACTTTTTATCACACATTAGGACTTAAGGACCCTTGTTTTACAGCGTCTGTTTTTTGTTTGCAATATATTATTTCAACCTTCTCTGCTGGATGGGGCCTTTAACATTTAATCCTAGGCATAATCTCATTCATTTCAAGATTCAACAAAATATTTACCTGATTTCGACCCAACTTTTCTTTATTGTGCAATCAAATTAGTAACCTTACTGCCTGCTTTTTAGTCATGTCCCAAACTGTTTGACTTTTGTAGAGAGTCTTTAGGTGCTTTTCTGATGAGCCTAAGCCCTTGATGGCAATGTTTGGGGGTTTTAGCAGAATGTGTCATGCTGATTACATTTGCAAATTTACTGGCTAGACATTTAATGAATTCAGAATCAGTGGCTTCTCTACATATTGGCAATAGGTTGTTGACTTTCAGCATGCTCTTGAATTCGTAAAGATCTGAATTGCAATAAGACAGAAGCATAATCTCTTTTCATGAGTTTAGCACCCTTTTCTGGAATACACTGTAAAAAAATGCTTGTGAAATTTACAGTAAATTATTGGCAAAAAAGTTGCGAATAAAGTATTGTAAATTCATGGTAATATACCATGAATGATATCACAGTACATTACTTTCAGATACAGTTATTTACTGTTTAAAGAATTAGTTTTACTGTTTTTTTTATTTATTGTACTTTACTGTAATTCTCTTATACAGTAATCCACTGTAATGTCATATTTTACAGTTAAATAATGAAATCTGTATTTGCATTAACTTACTGTAATTAATAAAATTACAGTAATTACCTGGCAAATAAAGTAAAAAGTATAAAGTAAAAGTATAAAGTACTGTAAAAAATATTTGGAGTAATTTTCTGTAACAATACAGCAATTTAAAATAGTATGATCTGATTTGTATAACCTATACAGAATAAAGAACACATTGTAGTTTTTAGTATTTTATTGTAAAATGGGCAAAACATCACAAAGATAAAGATCCACACTAAGCCAGTAAAGACTGGAAAATAAGAAACATTACTGTATTGCAAACAGCCTTAATAGCAATGAGGTAGATTCTCTTTCCTTTATTTATATCTGACTCACTATTCAGCCAAATGTTCTGACAGTAATTCACCATTTGAAGAATTTCCAATCTGAATCTCTCAAATCTAAACATGAATAAAAAAAATTTAAAAAAACTAAGCAAATATCATATACTGCATTCAACATCCTGAGTTGTATTACCGCATATAAAGTAATGAGAGGTAGTGCAATTGTGCATGTGTGTGTGTGAGTGAGTGTGTAATCTTTTTTCCTGGTTTGTAATGTGTGAGAGTGAGTGAATTTCAGTCAGAATTTCACAAAGGAAAGTAAGAATCTAAACTATGCATGTGTAATGTTTGTATGTGAATGACAGTTTGTATGAGACTTCATATGTTTATATGTGTGTGAGATTGTTCCTGAAAGAGTGATGTGTGTATTTGTGTGTCCGTGTATGTATGTGTGTGTGTTCCACGAAATGATCTAAAAGTTTTACACCTGCGTGCAATGCTTGTGTCTGAGTGTGAATTTTGTGCATGTGTAATGTTTGTGTATGAGTTTATGAATGTGTGTATTACATTTGTTGGTTTGAGTGTGTAAATCTGTTTTGTGCATGTAATTTTTGTGTACTTGAGTGTGTGAATGCTTGTGTGTCTAATGTGCGTATAGAAGAAAGTGCATGTACACGTGTAAAGGAAACAGAGAAGTGCATACATCTACACACACACAGCCAATCAAAGTCCATTAACCTCCTTAGGAGACTGCAGACATTTGCATTCATGGCCTGCTTCTTCTGTACCGTCTGTCCACTGGTTTTACTCAGAGCCTTTCTGACAGTGGTCTTGGAGCCAGTGCTTGGATTGATCCCCACGAAACACCTGCAAAATCAAGGGTAAACCTATTATGCTCTTCGCCCCATCAATGCTCAATCCCCCCTCCCCATTTACATCTATTTATCACCTCACTCTTAGTCCATCACCCTAAATTAAAAAAATAAATTATTTTTTAATAGCCTGCAGGGCCATTTATCAGTCTAGATTGTTTTGGTGTAAAACATGACCCAGTTACTCAAGAAAATCCACAAACCTAGTGCCGTTTAGTCTCATAATGCATCTATACATCTACAGTACAGACCAAAAGTTTGGACACACCTTCTCATTCAAAGAGGTTGAATTTGTATTATGGCAAGAAAAAAGCAGCTAAGTGAAGAAAAAAACGAGTGGCCATCATTACTTTAGGAAATGAAGGTCATTCAGTCCGAAAAATTGGGAAAACTTGTGTCCCCAAGTGCAGTCACAAAAACCATCAAGTGCTACAAAGAAACTCGCTCACATGCGGACCACCCCAGGAGAGGAAGACCAAGAGTCACCTCTACTGCGGAGGATAAGTTCATCCGAGTCACCAGCCTCAGAAATCGCAATAACCAGGTTAACAGCAGCTCAGATCAGAGACCAGGTTAATGCCACACAGAGTTCTAGCAGCAGACATATCTCTAGAACAACTGTTAAGAGGAGACTGTGTGAATCAGGCCTTCATGGTAGAATATCTGCTAGGAAACCACTGCTAAGGACAGGCAACAAGCAGAAGAGACTTTTTTGGGCTAAAGAACACAATAAAGAAAACATCTCGAGTTACTTGGCTGTAATCCTGTTCCCTGATAAAGCACGAGATGCTGCGTGAAAACGCAAAGGGAACATCTCTTTGTTCACCGGTTGTGAAGCCTGTGCATGTCAAAACCGCAGAATACCTCGACTTATAACCTCTGCCAGGCATGACGTCACCGAATAAGGTGCACCTGCAGGTTATAAATAGGAGTGAACCGGAAACATCCTCAGGTCAATTTTGTCTGAAGGACGTCCAGGCACGCCAGCAGTGCGGCATCGGAACGCAGCATCTCGTTCCCGCTTTATCAGGGAACAGGGTTACAGCCAAGTAACCCGAGACGTTCCCTTTCAAAAGCTACACGCGATGCTGCGTAAAAACACTATGGGAACGAGAATACCAATGCCGCCGCACTGCAAGTGTCTGGACCCCCAGGTTGTGTAGCGTGTGCGCACAAAGCCGAGGAGGTCTCAGACCTAGCTCTGGGATGCTGACTCAAGGATCCACGAACCCGGAGTTGCATTGACATCCAGACTATAAAATCTAACAAACGTGTGTGGAGAGGACCAGCCCGCCGCATCACACACCTGCTGCAGGGGGATGCCTCTTGCCAAGGTAATTGATGAGGCAATCCCCCTGGTTGAATGAGCCCTGATTCCCAGAGGCGAAGTGTGACCATGCGCCACATAGGCTAGGGCAATAGCATCTCTCACCCAGTGTGACAGAGTCTGTCTAGTGGCAGCCGCCCCCCGGTTGCGACCCCCATGGCAAATAAAGAGCTGCTCTGACTTACGCCACTGGCTAGTGCGGTGGACGTAAATCCGAAGAGCATGTACTAGACACAGTAAGTGAAGTCTTTCCTGCTCCGGAGCTGTGAAAGGTGGAGGACAGAAGGCTTCGAGAACAACTGGGTGCATAGTCGAGAATGGAACCTTGGGAAGATAGTTCAGGTGAGGATGCAGAATAGCTTTGACTAGCCCAGGGGCAAAGTCTAGGCAGGATGGGGAGACTGACAGAGCCTGCAGATCCCCAATCCTCTTCAAAGAAGTAATAGCCATAAGAAAAACCATCTTAAGAGACAGAAGCCTGACAGGCGCTGACTCTAGTGGTTCGAAAGGGGTGTCAGCCAGGCCTTCAAGTACGATAGCTAAGTCCCATGAAGGGACCGTCGCTCTAGTGGGCGGCTTCAACCGTTTTAGCTCCACGAATAAAACGGGCAACTAAATGGTGCTTCCCCACAGAAACCCCATCGGTCAGAGCGTGACAAGCCGAAATAGTGGCTACGTACGTTCTGAGAGTACTAGGGCATAAGCCCAAGGACTTTTCTTGCAGAAACTCCAGCACTGAAACAATCTGGCAGTGAACTGGGTCTACATGTCTTGCCATGCACCAATTTTCAAATACAGTCCATTTGAGGGCATAAGTTCTTCTAGTGGAGGGAGCCCTGGCACTTAAAATGGTTTCAATTACGCTGGATGGAAGACCAGCATGTCTTACTTGGTCCCCCTCAGGGGCCAAACTTGAAGGTTCCAGAGCTCGGGCCGGGAATGAAATATTGTCCCCTGCGCCTGAGACAGAAGATCCCTCCTCACTGGAATCATCCAGGGTGAGCCGTCGAGGAGAGATATTAGATCCGAGAACCACAGACCCTCGCCAGGACTCCTGGGAGCAGAACTATGGGTGGAAACGCATAAAGGCGTGATCTGGGCCACGTGTGGGCCATCGCGTCCAGACCCAGGGGAGCTGGAGGAGACAGAGAGTAGTAAAGGGGGCATTGTGCTGCCTCTTGTGAGGCAAAGAGGTCCACCTCTGCTATGTAAAATCTTTCCCAGATTTGACTGAATACTTC